>PVHX01000150.1:0-60676 GCA_004024805.1 Geosciurus inauris
TAGATGCCCTTCGATAGATGACTGGATAAAGAAACTGTGGTATATATACACAATGGAATATTACTCAGCAATAAGAGAGAATAAAATTATGGCATTTGCAGGTAAATGGATGGAGTTGGAGAATATCATGCTAAGTGAAGTAAGCCAATCTCAGAAAACCAAATGCCGAATGTACTCATTGATAAGTGGATGCTGATCAACAATGTGGGGAAGGACATGGGAATAATGGTGGATCTCCGTTCACAGGGGTGTAAGGGGGGAGGGGGCATGGGGACAGCAAGGGTGGTGGAATATGATGGTCATCATAGCCCTAACTTTATGTATGACTGCATATATGATGTGATTCTATACAACTTACAACTAGAGAATTGATATGTTATCCTCTATCTATGGACAATGAGTCAATTTACACTGTCAACATGTAAGCCTAAATAAAACAAGAATAAAAATTAAAAAAAAAAACAAACTCCTAAATTATCTCTTGTGAGGGCATACCATCCATCATTCAAATTGATGGTCTAGTGCATCTAACCAAATAAGAAGTGGGCTTGGCTTTAATTGAGGGACAGTTTTTGTCAATCTTGTTGGGTGGAGTTAGCATCAGACCTGAGAGAGCTGAGACATAATGCACCCAGGGCCAAAGCAATCACTGACTCCTGATCTAGCATCTGACTTGGTTTTCTATCATTTAGATAATAGAACTAAGCCAGGTCCTAAAAAATAATACAATTTGGTAGAATAGACAACTGAATCAAGAGAGGAATAGGAAAGAAGGCATTTCTTCTAAATACACTTAGCTAAATCACTTTAAAGGTATTTGGTTGTCATTTGTACTATGCTATTTCTGTGTGCCAGGTACCCTGCCAAGTGCTAGCGTTCCCAAGGAGAATGGAATTCATACCTGCCCCCTGAGTTACTCTTGGGCAGAGGGGGTGGGAGAAAAAATGGATGACCCATCCATGAAACAAATGGTCTCGACCTGTCTATCTTTTGCTCTGTTTCTAAATCATGTCAATAACTCCTAGGTGGAAGTTCTGTTTGGACATGAGACTGAAAATATAGAACATATGCATTTGATTTTTTTTTTTTTAGTGTGGTGCTGGGATTAAACCCTTGTGCATGTGAAGCAAGCTATCAACTGGGCTATATATTTAAAATTGTTTTTTTCTTAAAGGGGAAATATATTGCATAGAGCAATGGGAAAACAGGTTTGGGCATCGGACAGGCCTGAATAAATGGAGGAAATGGTTAAAGTAAGCAAATAATTAAATTGCAAAATTATTAATTCTGGAAGAAAAGTGTTGTGTTTTAAATACCTGGAAGATTACATAATCATATAAAAGACTGGGATAGACAAATCAATGATAAACTTAATAGGTAACCTGTTAGGGAAAAATTTAGAAAACAGGCGAGATGTCTCTTCCATTTAATTAAAACCTGTGTGCCTCTTATACCTCAAGACCTTCAGATTGCCTCATCCTCCCACTCCATCCCTCCAAGCAATGCCCTGGGCAGATGCCAGCCCTCAGGACTTTTCCTTCCTCTGACTCCTGCTCTGTGAGGCAGTATGGCAAGCCCCTTTTAGTGGAATGACTCTCTACTTCCCTATTTCTACCAAAAAGATAGGGAGATCTACCCTCTCAAAAACATTGGGAAGGATAGACAGTTTGAGATCCTGCTTGTGAGATCATTCTGTATTTGTCTTTCTGTGATTATCTTACTTCATTTAGCAAAATGTCTTCCAGGTTCATCCATGCTGTGGCAAATGGGAGGATTTTATTCTTTTTTACTGCTGAATAGTATTCCACTGAATGTGCCCTCATTGTCCTGTATTAGAGGCTTAATTCACCAGCCCATGGCACCACTGGGAGGTGGTGGAACCTTTAGGATGTGGGGCCTGTGGGGCCTCTATGAAGGTCGATGAAGGTGTGACCTTGAAGGGGATATGGGAACACTAGACCCTCCTTTCTCTCTTTTTGCTTTCTGGTGGCAGGGAGGTGAGTAGCTTCTTCCACTATCATCACGGGCTCTAAAGCACAGGATCAATTGACAATGAACCAAAACGTCCAAAACTGTGAGTCACACTTCATTTTCTTTTTAAGTTGATTACCTCAAATATTTTGCTACAGTCATGGAAAGCTGAGTAACACATCCACTGTGCACATATACCACATTTTCTTTATCCATTCATTCACTGATGGACAATGAGGTTGTTTCTTTTACTTGGTGACTGAGAATAGGGATGTGATGCTTAGAGGGGGACAGAGGAACAGGAAGATGTTGGTCAGAGGATACATAATTACAGTTATAGAGGAGAAATAAATTTAAAGAGATCTATTAAACCGCATGGTGACTATAGTTAATGATGACTATTCTTGAAAAATGCAAAGAGAATAGATGTTATGTGTTCCCATGAAAAATGATAACTGCGAAGTAAATATATTTGTAACTAGTAACTATAACAATAATTTTAAAACATTATGTTGTCCATTAAAAAAAAGTACTACAAGTGAATACTATCCTTTTCTACCCAGTCTCCCACCCCGCTGGCTGCTTCCCAGAGGGGAAGGATGAATGGATCTTGTAGATAGTTGGCTGGAGCCCAACTATCTAGGTTTTGGACTGAGAAAGGTTAAGCTGTGGTCTCTGGCTGTACTGTCTTAGCTACCTCCAGGAGACCCACATAGTTTCTTTGGCTCTCCACGTGTAAACTCACTAGAGCAGTTGTAGTGGCCCAGCGTGTGTCTAGATGGGGAACGTCATTCTTGGTAGGTGGACTAGGCAGCCGCCTGGTCTTGGGTCCAAGTGGTGTTCTACCAGCCAGTCTTATTCTTAGTGCGACTAGTAGCCTGATCCCTGACTCTGGTGCATTTCCAAATTAGTTTAGAACTTCTAAAGGAGACAGATAAGATTAATTGGGCTCCCTCATGCCCTACTCCCCATATTAATTATTCTCCTGTTTTCTAATTTTAACCCATAATTTAGAGCTTCACTCTATCAGTGTTTCATGCTGAAATGGATGGACGAGTGAAAAGATGGACTGAAGGATTATTTGATACATGCATAAGTTCATACCGTCTGGAGCACTAATTATATCATGTGTCTTTGTCATGTTACCAAATAGATGATGAATCCTGCATGGGCTGATTCAGGTTTGTGCTTGTTTTGCAAATCTGCTCCCAGGATCATATTTCTTTACAAAATAGCCATTCATTAATACTTGTCTCTGATAACAATATTTTACAGAAATTTACAATTTTAAAAAGGGGCACACTCATACATCATCTCAATCCTTATACTGACTCAATGAGGCAGAGAAGATCATGATTATTCTTACTTTTCAATTAAAGAGACAGGTCCAGGGAAGGAAAGGGACCTGCCCAGAGCCACCACATAGTGAGACAGTGAGCCACTGTCCGAGCCTGTGTCTGAACCGAGCTTGTGTCTTCTCTGCTTCTCACCCCAATTTACAGAATGATCTTTATACCCCCTCACTCCATTTTATCAGGATTGAGATATTTCAAATGGAAATTAACAAGAGTTTCTGAAGGAGGAAGTCCCAGCAAAACAACAGAAATAATTAATGAGGAGGAGGGACAAGCCCATTTAATAACAGCCAGCACTTACTAAGCTCTGTTTTAAGTATCTAGATGCTGCCATGGTTTGGAAATGGTTCATCTGCCCCTCCAAAGATTCAGGAGGCTTGGTCCCCAGGGTGGTAGTGTTACAGTGGAAGTAGCTTTAAGAGGCGGGGACTGGTGGAAGATGGTTAGGTGCTGTGGCACTGTCCTCAGAAAAGATTAATACCAGCCTCCTGGAGTGAATTAGTTATCAAGAGGATGCATTGTTACAAATCAAGTTCAGTTGTTTTGGGTTCTCTCTCTCTGGCTACTGTGATGCCATCTACCATAAAGCCCTTACCTGAGCCAAGCAGATACTGATGCCCTGCCCCAGAACTGTGCACTAAATAAACCTCTTTTCTTTATAAAGTTCTAACCTGCAAGTATCTTGTTATAGCAACATGAAACAGACCAATACATATGTATTATCTCATTCAATCTGCACAGTAGGCCTAGGAGGTAGACATTATTACTTTGTCTATTTCATAGATGAAGAACTTGGGGCACAGACAGATTGAGGACCAAGCTCATCCAGTAAGTGGTACAGGAAGGACTCAAATTGGGCAGTTTGGTACAGAGCCTAGAACAATACAATACAATACAAAAAATAAATTCTGCAGGAGTAGCAAATCTCCAGTTAGATCATAAAGAGATAACAAGTGAAAATTATCCTACAGTGTATGTGTGACAACAGAAGAGAAAGAGAGGGTCAAAAGAGGAAAAATAAAAATTAGGGTAGCTAGTCTGGATATGCAAATAAAGGTGCTGAAGGAGCCATTCCTGGCTGAAAACTCGTTCCTTGTATACAAAGGAACCGAAGGGACGAGGTATTTACCTGCTCTTTGCTCTTCATGCTCTTTAGGAATTATTAAAAACATAAAATCAAAGCAGAAGTTACAAATTCAGCACCCTAAGCTCTGCAATAAACAAAGCCTTCCGTTTCATCTTAATCAGGACCGGAAGGGGAAAGGGAGGGACTTACCTTTCTGTACAACGTTTCCAGCTCTGCCTTGGTGCTTTGCTCCCGAGTTGATAGCCATGGTCTGGAGGGAAATGGCTTGATGGGGCTTGGCAGAGCTAGGATTCTGCCGTCATCTCCAAACCATCTCCTTCCCTACAATTGAGCAGAGGGACCAAAATAGTTTCTCTTTGGAGAGAAAATGGTTTACAAAACAAACATTTGTAGGGAAATTCTGTGTTGACATATATTTCATGCACTTGGTCCTACCCTGGTAGAGCTTAAAAGTTTGTTTCCACTGGAAATTGAGCCTTCACTACCACCCCTGCAATTCCCTGACCACCCCTGCCCCCAAGAAAGTTTAAGAAAAAGCTTAAATGAATACTTGAGAAAAAAATTTATGTTCTGTTCATTAAATATTTAAGGAGGAAACAACAATAGGAGAAAAACTTGAACTTGAGAACATTCTATTTATGGACACTTAAAAAATTCTGTGAATGGGGAAAGGTTGCCAGCATCCGACTTAGCAGAAAGCTCAGATTTGGCTGGCAGACACTGGGTTTTGAGTAGCTGAGAGGTTGTATTGTTTGAGGATGATGAAATGTATGTAAGACAAGTTATACACACACACACCCCCACCACACAACACAAAAATGAATGAACCACCTTCTGTACACAACCCAAAAGGAAAGCAGTGTGTTAGACGCAGAGGTGTGCAGCACGCCAAGCTCTGCAGGGAGCGGCCCACACTCACAGGCTCCTGCACCAGCAGTCTGTTCTCTATGATGTTCTGATTGGTAGGTGCCACCTCCGGTCTCGCCCCAATGTAAAGGCCTTCATCTTCCAGGAATCTGGGCTGCACATTCTCAGGAAGCTTTTTATAGATTGGCACTAGATAATCCACCGATAGATAAATGTTAGTGTCAGCCTGAATATTTCAAACCATGTTTGGTGAATTCAAACAATCACCAGAGATTTCATTTATGTTCTTGGAAACTACAGATTTGCCAAATTAATGTCCAGAAGCATAACCAAGGAAAAGATGAATGTGCGGATAACACCTAAAAAATTTAGGACCTGACTCTATAGTGTGGCCAACTGAGAGGAATCAGCGTGAAGTATTCACATTGGAGGGCCTAGGGACATGTTTTAGCTCCAGTACCCTTCACCCGAGTGAATTCATGCCAGGCATCACCTCAGGCTCTTCCTTCTGTACAACAGATAACAATTTTTCCTTCACTGGGTTCTTGGGAGGGTTACATAAAGTACAAGGGAATGCTCTGCAAATGCAGAGGCTTCTTTGAGGGCGGGGTGTGGCTCACTTCCTACACATGCCTAGCACTTTACAAGGCCCCGGGTTTGATTCCCAGCACTGAAAAAAACAGGTCTCGTTGAGTACATGTGACCGTTACCTCATGGACTTGTCCATTCTTTCTTCATTTGTAGAACCAACCCTCCCGAGCGCCTCCTCATGCCCAGTGCTGTGCAGGCTCTAGGCCAGGCCCTGCCCTCTGACCCCGCTCAGGTCCCAAGAGGAGCCATGCGCAGCAACAAGAATGAAGGTGTGCACAGGGTCGTGCCAGAGAGTGATGTGCAGTGCAGAAATGCAGAGGTGAGAGTGACTTGGGGAGGGGAGAGGGTCACTGGAGGTGACTGGAGACACAAGGGAAGTTTTCCTCAAGACATGCTTTGGCAATGGCACCTGCAGTCAAGAAGGAAGGGACTGGCGATGGGGCAGGAGAGTGAATCCATCAAGGGCAGAGTGTTCACAGCCATGTTCCATGCAAAGACCACCCCTTCAATGGCACGCTGTGCGCCTGATGGTGTCCCATAACAGAACCGACAAATGTCTGTCACCTAGTGGTGCGGTCCCCACCATCAGGTGCCATTTGCCTACGGCACTCAGTATGGTAACACTCAGTGTGGGGTCCAGCCTGGAAGCCACAGGTCACAACACAGAGCCTAGCTGAGCAGTGGGGCGTGCAGGTTTGCGTAAGAGCACCTTGCCGCACGCTCACAGTGACAAACTCACCCAGGGATGCATTTCTTAGAATGTGTCCCTATTGTTCTGCAATGCATGACTGCACTAAAGCTGGGGCATGCTGGGGAATCTTCCAGAACACTGTGGTGTAGTGCGCAGAGCAGGAGAGCAAGCAAGGGGACTTTCGGGTCATAGAGAGGAGTTTGGGACTCTGTTGGGGAGGCACTCAAGCAGATTAATGATTACAACCAGACCACCGGGCCGGTTGTGGCCGAGTGGACCAGAAGAGACCTAGAAGCTGGCAGAGGGTGGCCCGTGCAGGTCAGGATGTCTCTTCAGAATTAATGGTTTCTGGGAACTTGTTATCTGTGTTGTCATTGCCTCCCTCTGAGCCACAGCAACACCTGACGGTGCTGACTTGCTCATGGGTGGTCACTGGGCCACTGCATTCCTGCATATCCACCAATTAACATCAGTGTGCCTAGAAAAACTGTTCCCCAGAAAACATGGGGCTCGCTAAGGCTTCACCTCCATTCACATGCCAGATACCAGCTCATCATGAACCTAGTGGTCTCCAAAATTGTCACTAAAACATTTTTAATTGCTCACCTGATATTTTTTAATTGCTCACCTAAATGTTTGCTTATTTATTATTACACATGCACTGCTGTGCCTCCAAAATTAATCTAAGAAAGGATGAGGTTATAAATAAGCAGATGTCTTGGTGTGCTCTCCTGCACCCTGGGCATGGGCAAACTCTCCTTTGGAAGCTACTGCTCTCAACAATAGCAAAGCAGCAGGGACAGGAGTTAGATTTTTGAAGACCTACTATGTGTGAGTCATAATACTAGGTACTTCACACATGTTATTTCTTCAATGCTCACAATCAAAATAATTGCCAAAGTCATCTTTTGATCCAGGGGGCTCTATTATAGGACTCAGATGTTCTGCCTTCTCATGTGTGGACTACAAGAGCTGGTAAGCAGGAGGACCCTTGGGGACACTTTGAGGAAAAGAGCAAAAAGATCTAGGTCACAAAGGAAGCCTGGAGTAATCATGCAGGTTTATTAGATGTTCCCAACTCCAGAACCCTGCCATTGGCCTGAGGGCGAGAAACCTCACCCAGCCTGAATCTCAGGGCCTCATGTATTTATTTATTTTTTTGGGTACCGGGGATTGAACTCAGGGACACTCGACCACATCCCCAGCCCTATTTTGTGTTTTATGTGAAGACAGGGACTCACTGAGTTACTTAGCGCCTTGCCATTGCTGAGGCTGGCTTTGAACTTGCAATTCTACTGTCTCAGCCTCCCTAAGTGCTGGGATTACAGGCTTGCGCCACCGCGCCCGGCTGGGCCTCATGTATTTTTGTCCCTAGAATTGGCCACCAATATGATGAACAGATCCTTGTAGCTCCCATTTTTTTTTTTAATTCTCTGAATGACTATATTTTGAATGGATTTTTCTCATGGCCTATATTTTTTGTCTTAAGATTATTTTCTTGACTGTTAAATCAGATTAGAAACTAGAATGAGTTCTGCAAGTTCCTTATATATCAGCCATATTTCATCTGAAGGAAAATGATGATATCCATGCTGAGCAGGAAAGTTGAAAGAGGAAGTACCTGTCAGTCTACTGGGTGTGAAGAGGATTTCTTTTTCCTTCTGCAGCCAAACATGGACACTTTCATAATCTGCCGGTCTGATGGTCACAAAATTGTTGGCCATGTGATCTAAGCCCAAGAGGAAGTCCTCAGCATCCTTACCGCTCAGCAGCTCTTCCTCATCCTGCAAGATGTTGAAAAATAACAAGAAAAAATCAGACCAAGATTCTTAGTTTACTTAGGAAAATAATTATTGATACTGAGCTCATCGAAATTAATAGGTCTTGCAAAAAAATTACCTTTACCTTTTCTTGCTTTTCATGAAAGCACAGAATTATTGACCCTTCATATTTAACAAGTGAGTTTTTGTTGATTCTTTTTCACTATCCTATATACCTGAGAGATGTCAAAATCAGAGTGCCGACTCAGAAGAGAAGTAGTAAGTAATAAAGATTCTGATGAAGCCGACCTCCCTTGAAGGCACTCATTTGTTGATGTTTATGTAAAGAACTTGGCCACATAAGTCATGTGGATTTAACCTTCCAGCCAGCATGACTCAAGGCCTAGGGTCACAGGTTGTGCTTAGATGGCTTGGCTCTGAAGCCCAGCTTCTCCTCCTGCTGCCTGGGAGACTGGAGGGAACTTATTTAACCTTCTGATCCTCAGTTTTATCAGCTGTAATGTGAGGATATTAATAGAGCATACATCTTAGGACTTTGTGAGGACAAGAGAAAAGCATGCATGCACAATTTCTAAGCCCAGAGACTATATTAACCAAAGTATGCTAATTTTGTTTATTTTCCTAACTTTTTCTCCTTCTCCTTCTTCTCTTTCTTCACTTTTCTCCTTTCTATTTCTTGTTTTATTTTAAAAATGTAAACCTGGCCTCCATATTTGAGCACTGTCTTTTAAACCCTGTAGAGATTTCCATATAGCTGCAGACGATGGAGGTATCCTAGCTACCTGCCTCCTAATATTTCTTCTCCAGATACACACAACAACAAGAGGAGAAAACAAAACATATTTATGGAAACCATGCTTTCAGCATAACTTGAAGACAGGGAATGCCAATATATATAAATAAAAGGGAAAGTCCCCAACAGCAGTGTGGGATCTGTCATGCTCTTGCCCCACCTCTGCTTTGGGCAGCAGAGCAGACAGATTAGGGAAGCCAGTGCAGGGGCCTCTGGATCATCTGCAACTGTCCAGAAGGATCTAAATCTACCTGGAGGATGAAAATGCTTAAAAAGTGTCTGGGCAAACCATAGCCAGGACTGCAGGGAAGGGGCTCCAGAGTGTGCAGGGTTTAAAAGGGTGGTCTAGACAAATATAGTGAAACAGCCAAGAGAAGGGATGAGAAAACTTTTGAGGTGACAGTCGTGATCTCCGAGGACGCCTACAAACTGACGCTTCTCCATTCAAAGGTGGAGGCTGATTCTCCTCCCTTTGAGGCACACTGTCCTTCAGAACTTGCTGCTGAAGAGTAGAGTGTGGACTTCTGAGACTGGGTCCCTAAAGGCACTGTGACTTCCTCTGAGTCTCTTGGAAACCTTACTTTGGGGGAAGCCAGCTTTCAGGTCATGAGAACTCAAAGCAATATTATGGGGACGTCCCCAAGGAGGGAAGCATAGCCACCTTGCAGGCAAACCCTCCAGTCCCAGCTAACCTCCAGAGGTCTGCAGCCTCCACTGTCTTGGCTGCAACATCACAGGAGATCCTGAGCCAGAGTGACCCGAATATGGACTTGTTAAATGAATACTACAGAATAAACTGAAATCTTCCGAAGCTTTCATAGACCTAGCTAAGGAAATACATTTCTGGGAAGCATGTTTTGAGGGGGAAGATTATAAGTGAAGCACAGCAATAAGCCAACTATTCAAAATTTTGGAATGATCAGCTCTTTTCCACTTTCAATTTTTAATGTGGCAAAATATATGTAACATAAAATATACCATTTCAGTGATTTCAGGTATACAGCTTAGCAGCATTGAGCACATTCACATTGTTATGCTATCAACGCCACCACCCATCTCTAGAAAGCTGAAACTACGCTCATTAAACAATAGCTCCCCTTCCTTCCTTCCTCCAGACTCTGGAAACCACCATAGTAGTTTCTGTCTCTATGATTTTGATTACCTTAGGTATCTCATGTAAGTGAATCACATAATATTTGTCACTTTGTGAATGTCTTCTTTCATTGAGCATAATGTCTTGAAGGGACATCTGTGTGGCAGGAGGTGTCAAAATCTCCTTCCTTTGGGAGGATGAATGGCTTTCTATTGCATTTATGCGCCACGATTTGCTCATCCATTCATCTGTCAGTGAGCACTTGGGCAGCTTCCTCCTTTTGGCTTTTATGAACAATGCAGCTGCTGTGAACGCTGCTGTCCAAATATCTATTCAAGTCCCTGTTTTCAAAATTTTGTGGTATATCCTCAGAGCAGAACTCATGGGTCATATGGTAATCGTGTTTAAAATTTGAAGATTCATACTGCTTATAGCAGCTGTACCACTATCCATGCCACCAGCAGTGCACAAAAATCCAGTTTCTCCACATCCTCACCAACGCTCATTCCTGTCTATTTTTAACAACAGCCATTCTGTGGGCATGCAGTGGTATCTCACTGTGGTTTTAGTTTGCGTTTTCCTAATGCTTTGTGATGTCAAGCATCTTTTTACCTGTTTTTTGATCATCTTTATATCTTCCGTGGAGAAAGTTTTAGTTAAGACCTTTGCCTAATGAGACCCCATTAATATATACAATTCTTATGTGTATCAGTTAAAAAATCAATTAAACAAAAAGACCTTGTCTATTTTTAAGTCGTATGTTTTCCTTTTATCTCACAAATACCACCTACAATGAAGGAATTTGGGTTGTAGCTTAGTTCTGGTATTGGACGCAGAAAGCTGCTCACTGGTAAGGTTGTGGGGAGGGAAAGTGCAGCTTCCTTTGCCTTTAACCAACAGTTGCGTGTGAAGTGCATGCTAATCACCGTGAAGAGTCTAGCAAGAGAAATTTGTAAATCGTGTTATTTCATTTTCTTTCCGACAAGAGAAAGATGGACAGATTTAATGAAGGCCCTTACTACTCAAACTGTGAGGTGCAACCAGAAGATGCAGAAGGCATGTGAGGCTAACTCCACTAACTAAGCAGCAGGCCTACAGCTTTACTGGGCCGCAGGTGAGTTCTTCCACCTGGCACTGGCAGGTGCCCGGCCACTTTCTTCCCCACTAGACCATCGCCATCACTTTCTTTCCTGCCAGGCTCTCCCCTTCCTCATTCCCATCACATTCAGTACCGTTGTGCCTCCTCCTTGGACAGGTGGTTCTTCTTCCTCCCCTTCCTCCTCTTCTTCACTAGTTCCATCTCTAGCTTTCACTTTTGGCTTTTCTTCTGATTCCTCTGGTTCAGGATCAAAGTTGAAAGTAAAGAAGTTATAGGCCTCTTCTGCAGAAGGGAAACCCGGGGGTGCCTAAGGGGAAGCAGGGAGCAATAGCAACTTCAGATAATTTGAACCAAATGAGTTCCACACAATTAACTGACAGCCAGCTTGACGCTAATGCTCTCGGGCACATTTAGACCTCCTAACCATTGTCTCTGTGGAAAGTGCTAGATGACTGGTAATGAATTTTAACAAGTACAACAGACATTTGGAAGCCTTTTTTAAGTAAGAAACTCTAATTAGTTACTTTCTAAAAAGCCAGCAATTATTTACATTCTAATAAGCACATAAATATAGTATTTATTTATTTATTTTTATTTATTTTTAATTTTTTTTAAAGAGCAGAATGCATTTACTTTCATAGTATACACATGGAACACGATTTTTCATTTCTCTGGTTGTACACAAAGTAGAGTCTCACCATTCGCGTCTTCATACCTATATCAAGGGTAACGTTGTCCATCTCATTCCACCATCTTTCTTCCCCTCGTGCCCCCTCCCTTCCCTTTCTCCTCTATGCCCTAGCCAAAGTTCCTCCATTTCTCTCATGCTCCCCTCACCCTCTTTAAGCATCAGTATTCACTAATCAAAACATAGTATTTATAGCAGTAAAAGCTTTAGAAAAGATGATTAATGTACCGAAAATTGGATTCATTGTTCTACAGGCCAATGCTGAGATCATTTTGCTTAATTATGAGAAATATAGAATTTGTTAACTTTAAAAAAATGACCTTTTTTGGTTTTGGTTCTTTCATTAGTACCCTCTTCTCTTCCCCATAATGAAAGGTGGTGTAACTTCAGACTGAACAAATTGTCTTGTTACTGATATTTTCTGCCTTCCATGTGCCCCCCTGTCCTCAAAGGAAGCAGTTTCTAATCTCTGCAGCTAGATTCCAGGACTTCTGAATGTAGGAATCGCTCCTCGTTCATTTTCTTGCATTCTCCTCGGCAGCAGGACTCAGGCACACAGATGGCCAACCCTTATTAGATATTTTTTAAAGCACAAATAAACAAACAAGTATGGTTTCAACAGATAGTATTTCTTACCTGGGATTTAGACTTGATTTTTTGCACAGAATCACAGAACTTGACTCTTGAATAACTTTGGGCATCATCTTTTTGCTGAATGCTTTGTACCTCTTTGCCAGGCTGTATGAGGAGAAAAAATGATAGATGGATGAACCATTGAAGTCAAGAAGCTAAGGACGAACTAAATTGAGGGTAAACCCTCCAAAAACTTCTCTTCTGACTACTGATGCATCTCATCATTCCAAAGCAATGAAATGCTTATAAACTTCAAATATTCTTGAAGGTCAAGACTGAAAAGATACAAAATTTTATGCTCAATAATCCCTAAAATGAAAAGGGTTATTTCATCCTATAGATCAGTAAATTATCCATGACACAGCTGATCATTGCCAAACAGCTTATAAAGAAAAGTTTCAATAATGTCTGATTGTAAATAAATCCAATGCTGTCCCTCTATCCCATTTTGGTGGGCTCCTAGGAGCACCAGAGGACTGAAGCACCCTATACCTCCGGTGGCTGCTAATGTGCCTGTCACCCCCACTGAGCTCCTCATGGGCAAGCTGTTATGAGTCTAGCTGTGGCTCACCGTGTTCTGAGCCTATTGGATCCAGGACAGGCAGGCATCTCCCATGAATGCTGGCTGGGCAAGAGGTGGAGTGTGTTAAAGGATCAGATCCTGGGTCGCCTGGACAGTGGACCAGGATCACAGGTAGAGAAATTTTGGTCATATCTAGTGGAGGCCAGGTTGTTCAGTATTATTTCCATTTGATTCTGTGTTCTTGGAGGTTTGCATTCAAAAGAGATTAAGCAGTGGCTTGTGTTGATGAACTGGGATTACTGACCAAGATATTCCAACTGGTTCCCCCCTTTCAGGCTGACTATAGCCTTTGATGATGGCTCATACTTACACAGGGCGGGTAGACCATGTGCCAGGTCTACCTGCTCATGTCAGAAACTCTGTGAACACACATCAACTCACCAAATCCACAGAATACCCAGAATCAAGTCCTAGTATTATCCCTATTTTACAGAAGTGGAAATGGATCCAGAGAGAAGAGAAGATACATGTCAAAGTAAGATGGTCCACTTCTCACCTCTGTTCCAAATTCAGTCTCCGATTCTCTCTCCTTGGGACTTCGTAGGCGTCTGGGTCGTGGGGTGGGAATTTCCTGCAGCAACGCGCTTTCTGCCTTGAACTAAAAAGTCAAGCAGATAATTACTGCTTCATGTCACGAGGAACGAAACCTCAGTCACTACCTCACTAGAGAAAAACCAGCAGAAAGCACGTGTGATTTCCAACAGTGACTAGAGTTACTAGAATTAGAACAGATTAAAGGGATTAAAGCAGGGGAGACGGGGTGGAAGAATATCAATTGTTATGCATAATTTATTTTCATCGGTGCCAATGAAAAACCCGACATTAACATTTAGAATTTGAAAAAAATAAATGGAAAGGTATCGGAATCCACATGGTTCGGAGCACCCAAAGCAAGCTGGACACACCCTGGGAAACTGCGCTGGGCAGCGAGAATACCCATGCTCTCTCTCACCCTTGCAGCTTGCAGTTTCTCCCTCATGCGCTCCCTCATGGAGAACTCTGCAAAGCCGGTTCTGGAAGCTGAAGGAATTGGAGGTAAGCCTGTAAAAATAAAGGAAAATTGCTTTTAAATCTTTTTTTTTTTTCCTAAAGGGAAAATTAAATTTAAAAAGTGAGAGAATGCAATTTTATTTTTCCAGTTCAGATCTTCACAGAAGCAAACAGGAGAAAATGCTGACAACCCTTCTCGGGCAGAATAAATATACGTCCTGGCCTCTTTGAGACTGACGACAAGAACCTGGTCCTGCCAGGGACTGTCACCTTGACTTAACTAAGAATAAATAAATGACATTTGACTCTCCAAGGCACACAGACACTTACCAACTCAATTACCATTAGGAAGATGCTCTCAAATTTGCTGATTTGAGAACAGTTTTCTCAAATGGATGGCTAATGAGTTTGGGTTTGGGGTTTTATGTTTTAACTTTGACCACAGAAACTTTTCTACAAGATTAGGCTACAGCCCAGGGCTGCATCATAGAGACAATGTTTTGCACATATTGTTGAATATAGATGTAAACATCTTGGACCACTGGGCAGCTATTGTGTGTCAAATGTATGTTCTCCTCAATCTTCATGGCACCCTGATAATCCTGATAGAGAGGGCCCGGGAGTTACCATCACCAGGTATTATGAAGATAAAGACTGAGGCCCCGTGACTGGAGGCCTGGCTCTACCGTCACTCACCTAGGTTGTAGAAGGCTTAGGATTAGGGCCCAGTTCTATGTCCCTGATGCTCTACACCATTACAAAAGAGGTGCAAATAAGATGGAGCCTTTGATAAAAGGAATGCCAGTCTGGTTGAAGCAGAGTCACTGTTGGAAGAGAAAAGGTGATTGCAGGATTCTAGGTCATGTGATGGGGGAGCCTCTGGGGAGTCTTGACTATGTTCTCCAAGAAGGCAGAAGCCTTTAAGAAAGCGGAGGGAGGAAGAAGTCAGTGTTGCCACATTCTTAGAAGCTGCACCTGGGTGCAGGTACAGGATGGTTGGGTTGGAGTGGGCAAGGCACCAGGGACTCCTGCTGGGACATCTGAGTGTAAGATAATAGGGAAAGGAGGTCTTTGGGAATCAGTGCGACCTCACAGTGATGGGTAGGCGGGAGGCAATGAACAGTCCTTGGTGGTGGTAGCAGCAACGGGCATCATCTAGGAACTTCTTAGCTATACAGAGTCTTAGGCTGAGTCCCAGCCTACTGACTCAGAATCCAGAGCATCATCTAGGGGATCTAAACACACTCAGGTTGGAAGACCCTGGTCTAGAGAAAGAAGGAGGAGGTGTTGCAGGTTCACCTGAGACGGTCAGGAGTGTGAGACTATGGAGAGGAGAGCAGAGCAGGAGGGAAGCCAGGCTGGGACTTCCAGGGTGAGCTTGCTCAGAGGCAGGATGAATCTGAGGTGTTTGTCCAGGACATGGAGCACTGGGTCAGGGGCCAGGCCCAAAGGCAAAGACTTGGGGAGCATTTTGAACACAGAGCTGAAGGTTTGAGAAGGTTCTGAGGGAAAGATGCTTGCAAGAGAAAGGTCCTGACGCCAACCACACTGTCAAGGGAGGCAGGCTGGCAGCTGGAGACAAGAAGAGATGAAGGACAGAGATGAAGGCAGAGAGAAGAAAGGGAAGAGCTACGAAGACAGCAGTTTGGCTGTTTCCTGGCACCTGCTTTCTGCAAACACTGATCATCATTGGGACTTTGAAGCCTAATTCTGCAGCAGGGTCACTCAGGTCCCTGGGTTGTGTTGTCTTCCTTTTGTGATAGAAAGACATACATAGAGTGCACATCGGGTCCCCAACCATACTTATTTAATATCTTAATGGAAGCATGACGTATTCATGATAACAATTATAATCTTGCATGTGTATGTTGAGGTTCAAAGTTCTTAAAAAGAATCTCCATCACTAAAATGGCCTTTGGCATTCTTTTTTGTTGTTGTTTTTTTGGTACTGGAGATTGAACCCAGGGGCACTCGACCACTGAGCCACATCTCCAGCCCTATTTTGTGTTTTATGTAGAGACAGGGTCTCACTGAGTTGCTTAGCGCCTTGCCGTTGCTGAGGCTGGCTTTGAACTTGCGATTCTCCTATCTCAGCCTCTCTAAGTGCTGGGATTACAGGCTTGTGCCACCGCGCCCGGCTCAGCATTCTTTTAAAAATAGGTTTTAGGAAGACATTTTCCACTTTAAGCTCGTATTGCCCCAGCAGAGGAAAACCCTAGGATAGGCCCTGAGTCCTGAGGCTTTTCCTTTGTTGCATCTGTCATGTTTGAATTCATCTCTGTGGCCATTTGATTAACACCTGTTTCCTCCAGGTTCTAAGGTCCCAGTCACATCAGGAGGCCATCCCAAGTGTCACTGAGTGTGTGGTGTGCTGGGTGGGTGACCGGGGCCTCTGGTGGCCTCAGGGGCTTGCCAATGCTCTCTGACTGGCCACCTATCACGCTTCTCCCTCTCAGAGAGACAGAGGCCCTTTCCAAAATTAATAATAAATTCCTTTGAACACATAAAATCATCTTGCTTATTTACTCCCCTTTAAAGGACATGAAAATATTGAGTTTTTCAGTTTACTCAAAACAGTTACTGCTTGTACCTGGTTCACAGAATACTTTTCTGAATTTTTTTCTTTTTTTGTGGTGCTGGGGATGAACCCCAGGGCCTTGCTCATGCTGGGCAAGTGCTCTACCACAGCCATATACCCAGCCTTCTGAACTTTTCTTTAAAATAGAGACAAGATATTGTATTAAACACTATCACTGGGGCTGGGGTTATGGCGCAGTGGTAGCGTGCTCGCCTGGCATGTGTGAGGCACTGGGTTCGATCCTCAGCACCACATAAAAATAAAATAAAGATATTCTGTCCACCTACAACTAAATAAAATATAAATGTTTAAAAAAAACCCAAAAAACAAAAAAAAACCACTATCACTTCTGAATAATAGTCTTGTTTTTTTAAAAAAAAACCTTAAAATTTTTGAAAGACTAAAAAATAGTTCTTGCCTGATATTTTTGGTAAGGATGATATTTATTTATTTCCATATACTTATTTTGTAGAGCAGTTTAGGTTCACAGCAAAATGAGAGGAAGGTAAGGAAATTTTCCAGAACTCTTTCCCACACATGGGCACAGCTTCCCTACACCAGCGTGGTAGGTACAGTATTCCAACTGATGCATCTGCCTGGGCACATCGTCATCACCTGTAGACCATCATTTACGTCAGGGTTCACTCTTGGTGGTGAACTTCTGTGGGTTTTCACAAATGCACAATGTCACGTATCCACCATACAGTAGCATACAGAGCAGGTTCACTGCCCTTGAATTCCTCTGTGTTTCTCCTATTCTTCTGTCCCTCCCAGTATCCTTTGATAACCACTGGTTTTTAAAAACTGATCTCTCTATTTTTTTTATTTTTTTTTCTAGTTGTGGATGGACACAATGTCTTTATTTTATTGCTTTGTACGTGGTGCTGAGGATCGAACCCAGGGCCTCACGCATGCGAGGCAAGCGCTTTACCGCTGAGCTACAATCCCAGCCCCTCTATATTTTTTTATGGCAAAAGACATTTGGAGGCTCTAAGGTGATCTGTACAACCACTGTCATCTCCCAGCTAGCATGTGACCAGCTTTAGGGCAAGGACCATGCTAGAGGCTCTTGTAGCTGGTACACTGTAGTGAGAAACCAGCAGAGGAAGAGCATACAGAGCAACAGCGAGGGTGTGGGGGGGATTGTACCTAAAAAGGCACTTCAAACAAAATAAACGTACTCCTTGCTTGGCTGAAACCAGATGATTATGGTAGCTTCTTTAAGGACAGCACTATTAGCATGGCACTCACGCAACAAGCTCCCCCCTTTGACACAATAACTAAGGGTTTTAAGATCTTGCTAAAATACGGCAAGCAGTTTTTTAAACAGCTTTAAGACTGGCCTCCTAAGATATTTTGTTCTTACTTTATTGTCAGTGACTGTACTTCATGACTAAGCAGCCACGTGATGCAAACTTGCTAGACTGATAGGGCCCTGGTGCGGACAGGGAGTGGCCTCGCCAGGCTCCAGGAGGGTGCGATTGCATGTGCATGTGAAGAGGCACATCCAGAAAGCGCCTCTCTGACACAGCAAGGGAAATCTGGCACGGCAAAACTTTCTGCACCTACAAATGCCCAGTGAGCGGGATGAAAGCAATTTGTAAAGTTTGTAAAGATTTGATTGGGGGTATGCAAGAACATACGGCTTCTGAGGAATTTCAGGACATTCCATTAAAATATATACACAGGATCTATGTAGTTGGAAATACAGATTTCCTGGGCAAAGCGACACATTCCTCCAGAGGCAGCAAGGGACTAACCACTAACCATGGGCAACTCCGCATTCGCTTCCCAGCAAACCTATCAGGCATGGTGGCCTCAGCTTCATGTCTGCACATGGCTTCCAGATTATGCATCCCACCTGCTTTTCCATCATGGCACCCCTTTCTTTCTCCTTACAAGATTAAGAAAATGGTGGACAATTTCCATTTTTCTCTTAACCACTTCTGGCATGCCTGACTCCTCAAAAATCACAATCTCATGCTCCTAAAAAAAGACAAGAATTGCATATTGAAATAATTTTCTATTTCTCTCATCTTATGTCCCCAGATAATGTAGTCCAGAATACTGATGCCCACGCCACTACTTTATTCTTTAAGAACAGCTTTATTGAGAGATAAGTCACATAACACAAAGCCCAGGCTATTGAAATATGCAATTCAGTAGTTTTTATTTCTCTGTTCATCAGTTGACAGAATTTGGGTTGTTTCCACTTCTTTGACTATTATGAACATTGTTGCTCTGACATTTGTGCATGAGTAAATGTGAGGACACACATGTTTTCAGTTCTTTTGGATACTGTCCTAGTTGCTCAATTGTTGAGTCATATGCTAATTCTAATTCTATTTTTAAACTTTCTTAGGAACTATTAAAATGTAGTTCCAAAGTGGCTGCAGCATTTTGCATTTCTATCAGCAATGCACCAGAGTTCCAACTTCTGTACTTTCTTGCGAACACTTATTATTATCTGTCTTTTAAAAAATTTACAGCCATCTTACTGGGGTGCATTGATATCTAAGTGTGGTTTTGATTTCCATTTCCTAATGGCTAATGATGTCGAGCATCTTTTATAAGCTTGTCAGTCAATTTTGCATCCTTATTGGAGAAGGCCTATTTAAGTCTTTAGCCTGTTTTAATAAGGATTTATGCTCTAGATACTACTCCCTTATCAGATGTTTGACTTGAAAATATTTTTCTCCCATATGGGTTGTGCAGAGCTTTGATGTCATCCAGGGATAAGAGCCTCAGGACTCCTCAGGCCCTACCTGGGTGTCCAGGAATGATGTTGAGTTTTTTCAAAGCCACCAGTGGACAGCTCCTTTCCCAATGCCATCCCAGAAACTGCTCTGCCAACAACCCTGGCTTATTGTCTCCACAAAGGTCCAATTCTCAGAGTGAGGTCTGATTTCATCAAATAAGAATAACCTCTGAGAAAAGAGCTTTTCAGTAAGCTGAACTATACAGGTCAGATAGTGACGATTCTCGGGCAGTAAGACTTTTGAGGAGGTCCAGATGCATTTCCCCTTCCAGTGACTTCAAGGTGGTAGCTTTTCAGCCACCATATCTGTGAGACTATGAAGCTGGTTAAAGGGGAACAGGATTAAGGCAAGGGACTATGACACTAAGTTTGCTCTTCCTATTGAGATTCAGCTGCTTTTCTGAAATAAAAAACTCCTTGGACTGTTGCAAACCTTTAGATAATTTCTTCAAACAAAACAGAATAAAGTAAGTTTATTTTGACATCTTTCCCAATATTCTGTTTGGGGAAGTGGGTTCTGTAAGGTTCCCGCTCTACCATTTTGGAAGTGGCCCGACCTTACTTACCCTTGCAGAAGTCCTTGCGCATCTAGCTAAGCCATTGATCTGTGGCTCTCGCTGCCTAGACCAGAGCTGCTGTATACGTTGGAGAACACAAGGACTTCACAAGGACTCACTGTGGAATTAGAAGCAGGGTATCTGGGGGTCTTAATTGGCATTAACTGAGTCCTATGGGTTGTAGAGTAGGTAAATGTGGTGATAACTCTTTCTTCCACTTCCTACATTGGATAAAGAATATGCCTCTCAAAGTTTTTATTTAAATTTCTGTCATTAACAATTATTTACTGAGTTTTACAGTGTCTCTATGTTTTCATCAATTTTGTTTTATTGATAACTCTAATACAGCTCAATCAAAAATTCAGTTTGTTAGCGGGGTGGATAATAGAAGAAACACAAATATATATAAAATCTGGCAGGGAAGTGGAATGAAGGCATTTGAGTTGGTATGGAATTTCCAACTGCTAAGGAAGAATTTTATCATTTCTGATCTAGCTGACAGTGGTTATCAAATCACTGTAATGTTTAGATTCCTTTGGGAAACAAAATGAATAAAGTTTTATTTTTAAACATAAACTTTGCAATAGGCCACAGATTAAATCTTTGGCAACTATTTAAGAGTATGATAAAAATTTATGGCAATTTAAGAACACACAGTGGGAAGCTAGTATTTCCAGAACTCTTGGAGGACGGTGCAAATGTGAAGGGCTGGGTGACCGCGGGCCTCAACTATCTCACTTCTGCCTCTCCTGTTGCCCAACCCCACCATGAAGATTATCTGCCCCTACTTGAAAAATTCCAGGGATGAAATGTAGATATGGAGTTGGGTAAGTGTGGGACAGAAGGCAATTTTGTTTCAGTAGCAAAAGCTGGAGAGGAACAGAGGCCAGATGCCCAGGGCTTGCAAGGAAAGCTAATTGGGTAGGGAGTTAGATGCAGGGACCCAGCATGCCCTGCATGCCACAGTCGGTACTCTGGGAACACAGGGCTTTCCCTGACCTTCAGGTAGGAAGAAGGGAGGGCACAGAGAGGGCAGAAAGGTGAAGGTAGGTGCCACTGGGGTGTAAGAATGTGGGTGATTATTTTCTTATTTCTTTTTCCTGATTTTCTAATTTTTATAAAATAGGCTGGTATCACTTATGTTTCACTACATTAAAAGGAAGTCAAAACAAGCAGAGAATAAGCAGGCTCTCCCTGAGGTAGGAGCCCCAGCACCTGATACTTCAGATTTACTGAGCAGCTCTGGGGGGACTTCTCTGGTGACTTTCTTCTGTTCTAGTTCTCCCAGGGTTTTTCATATAGCCTCATTAGTGTTCTAATTTTAGGTTAGCTGAAAATTTGGGAGCCCTCATTCTGGCACATATTTCCTAAGTTCCTTGGGCCTTGGGATACTGGCCCTGCCTGCTGCCCCTTTCTCTTCCTCGTGCTTTAGCTGACCTCCCAGGCTTGGGGCTATCTGCCTGGACAAGACCAGGTGCTCTGACATCATAGTGGTGTGGCACAGGGCAATGGGCTTCAAACAGGACTTTTTAATTTTTTTTAAAGTTCCTGCATATTTAACCTGAGAATTCTTGAGCTTCATGGTGGTAGGCAGGGCGATACCTTAAGTAATTTTTTTCCCCATAGCTTTATTAAGGTAATATTGAAGTACAATAAAATGCACATATTTGAAGCATGCAATTTGATCAGTTTTGACATGTATGTAACCAATACAATCAATATAAAAAGCATTCCATTATTTTTTAAAAATTTGAAATCATGAAGACTGTGTTTCTTGTATGATTTATGACATTAAAAATCAATCACGTGGGCTGGGGTTGTGGCTCAGCGGTTGATCGCTTGCCTCGCATGCGTGAGGCACTGGGTTCGATCCTTAGCACCACATAAAATAAATAAAGGTATTGTGTTCATCTACAACTAAAAAAATATTAAAAAAAAAATCAATCACGTTAAGATATGTATAACCTCACGCCATGTCAACTAATTCAAAATTAAATGGCGCAATTATAAATATATCTGAGATCAAGGAAGAAAGCACAAGTTAAACAAAAGTGTTTTGAACTAAGTGATAATAAAAGCTTAAAACATCAAGATCTCTGGGATGAAACAGTGCTGAGATAAACATTTGTTAAAGTACTTGTTTCAGAAAGAAGCTAGAATAGCAATCAAATTATTTTCAGATTAAGTGGTACGAAGGAAAAAAAGAGTAGGAGCAGAAATAGATGAAATAGAGAAGAAGTAATACAGGTAGAATTTGATAAAAATCAAACAAGTCTAATCAAGAAAAAAAGCAAGAACACAAAAATTAATATCAATGGAAAGAGAGCTATCAAAATAATCCTACAGGTGCTAAAAATATATTAAGGTTATTATAATTGTATGCCAACATATGTGATAACTTATATAACATGGCCTGTATTAGAGAAGGATTTGTGTGTTGCTATATTAGAGAAGAAAGTGTATTCAGTCATTGATGGATGAAATAGTCTATATATGTCTGTTCAAACAGGACTTTGATAGACTCTCAGAGTGGCCAAGAACATCTCTCTCTCTCTCACTCACACACACACGGTGTAAAGCAGTACCAAGACACCACACTATCAGGTCGCAGAGAAAGGGGGAGCCAAGCTTGGGGTGAGGGGCATCCTAAATGGTTTGGCTTGGAAGTTGAGCAGAGTGAGAATCATTGAAGGGAATGAGCAGAGGAGTAACAGGACCTTAGTTTTCTAAGTTCACTCTGGCTGCTGGGGGTTGCGGGGAGGAGGGAGTGGGAGGAGAATGAAGGAAGGACATCAGTCAGGAGGCTATTGTATTGTTCTAGATGAGAGACAAAGTGGTTTGGATCAGGATGGTAGTTAGTGGTGGGGGTAGTGAGAGAAGACCCTGTTTATTCTGAAGATGGAGCAGTGCTATTATGGTTTGGATATGAGGTGTCCCTCACAAGCTGTGTTAATCTAAGAATAGAGGTGACCTAATTAGATTATGAGAGCTGTAACCCAATCAGACCATCCTAATTTGAATAAATTAACAAGATGGCAACTGTAGGTAGTTGAGGCATGGCTGGAGGAAGTAGGCCATTAGGGGTGATCCCTATAAGAGTTCATCTTTCCTGTAGCCCCTTCTCCTTTCTCTCTCTGTTACCTGGCTACCATGAACTGAATAGCTTTCCTCCACTGTGCCCTTCTGCCATGATGTTCTGCCTCACCTTGGGCCCAGAGCAATGGCATCAACCAACCATGGACTAAATCTCTGAAATCATGGCCCAAAATAAACTTTTTCCTCTGCTAAGATGTTCTTGTCAGGTGCTTTAATCACAGCAATGAAAAGCTGACTAAAACAGTCAGGCAGGTCTTGGTGGTGATTTGATGTGGGCAGATGTGGCCAGATAGAAGGTCAGGAGTCAAGGATGATTCTTGAGCTTTTGGCCCAAGCAATAGAAAAATGAAATATCCATTTAGTAAGATGGAAAAGATGTAGCAGGAACAGATTTGTGTTGGGAGAAAGAGATCAGAAGCTCAGATTCAGCTGAGTAAAATTTGAGTCATCTCAAAATAGATCATAGACTAACTATGTAAGAGCTAAAACAATGACTTCTTAGAATAAAACAAGGAAAAAAATTCATGACCTTAGTTGTGCAAAGAATTTTTAAATACAACCCAAAAGCATTATGTATAATTAAAAATAAATTTAAGTTAAAAACATTTGTACTTCAAAAACACTATTGAGAAAGTGAAAAGACAAACCACTGACTTAGAGAAAATATTTGCCAATTATATCTGATTAAGTACCTGTATCTAGGATACATAAAGAGCTTTTTACAGCTCTACAGTATGACAAAAAGTTCAGATAGAAATTTTATTAAAAAGACAAACAAATGGTCAATAATAATATCAAGAATACTCAAAATCATTAATCATTAGGGGAATGCAAGTTAAAAGCCCAATGAAATACCACTATGTAGTTACTCAAAAGCTAGACAGTGGTCCCTCCTTACTTGCAGTCAACCAGAGTCCTGAAATATTAAATGGAAAATTTAAGATATAAACAATTCATAAGTTTAAAATTGCTCACTATTTTGAATAGTGGGATAAAATTTCATGCCATCCAGCTCCCTCCTGCCCAGGGCATGAATCATCCCTTTGTCCAGTGGATCCGAGCTATATACACTACCAGCCCGTTAAGCTTTAAACTTAGTAACCATCTGGGGTCCAATTAACTGCCAGGGAATTGCAGTGCTTGTGCTCAAGTGACCTTTATTTTACTTAATAATGGCCCCCAAATACAAGAGCTGGCAATGCAGACATGCTAAAGGGAAGCTGGGAAGTATTTCTTTGAAGTGCAAATGTGAAAGTTCTAACTTAATAAGGAAAGAAAAACTCATATGCTGAGTTTGCTAAGATCTACAGAAAAATAAGATATTTTGAGAGGGAGGGAATATTCATATAACTTTTATGACAAAATAGAGGGAATATTCATATAACTTTTAACGACAGAATAGTAACATTGTTGATTTTATTATTAGTTATTGTGAATCTCTTATTGTGCCTAAATTACAAATTAAACTTTTTTAAGGGTAGTTATGTAAAGGAAAGAACAGTGTGGAGTTCAGTACTATCTGTGGTTTGAGGCATCTACTGGGGGTCTTGGAACATGACAAGGGACCGTGTAGTTAAATTTAGATGATACCAAGTGTTGAACAGGATGCAGAGGAGTTAGAACCCTCATATGCTGTTGGTGGGAAAGTAAAATGAAGCAGCCACTTGGGAATATAGATTGGCCATTTCTTAAAAAAATTAAACACAAATTCATCATGTGACCCAGAGTCTATCACTTCGAATCTTCCTGAGAGAAATAAAAACATAAGGCTACACAAAGACATGTTGAGTGTTCATAGCAACACTGTTTATAATAGCACCAAAATGAACATAATCCAAATGTCCATTAATAGGTGAGTACATAAACAAAATGTGGTATGTCCACAGACAGAATACAATCCAGCAATAAAAAGGAATGAAATGTGGATACATGTCACATTTATGAATCTCCCTGAATTATTCTAAGTTAAAGAGCCAAATGCAAATTGCTATATAATATATGATTCCATTTACATGTATCATCCAGAAAAGGCATATTATAGGGATAGAAAACAAATCAGTGTTTGTCTAGGGCTAGGGGTGGAACTGGAAATAAGTAGGTCCAAGGGAAATTTGGGGGCTAACAAAATTACAATTGTATTGTAGTGGTACGGCCAAAGCTTATAAAAAAAATGACTGAAGTATGCACTTAACGATAGTGAATTTTGTGATATATAAGGTTACCTCAATCAGGCTATTAAAAACATGAGTTGTCTTATTAGATATGCAAAGTGGATGCTTCATATTTAGGCTAGGAAAGGAGCAGGCTGGAAAAATTCAGGGATGATCAGTGTACAGATAGAATTTTAAGTCTTACAATGACAACATGTGTGAGTGTTGATAAAGAGGCCAAGCTCTGAGCCTGCAGCGCTCCAACAGAGTGGATGTGAGCGAGACCCACCCACAGTGACAGGGAGAAAGACAGAAAACCAGGTGGGTGCCGCCCTTGAAACAAAGTAAAAAACCAGGAGCAGCGAGAGCTGCTGCAGTTGCTGCAGCTGACTGTGGAATTTAACAAGTGGGCAATTCACTGGTGAATAAAGTGACAAGAACATTTTTGGTAGAGGAGCAGTGATGGTTTAGATTGGCGTGCGTTCAAGAGAGGGTTGGAGACTAAAATGGGAAAAGATGAGTCTGGAGACGTTTTGATTTGAAGAACTTTTTCTTTTTTTTGAAAGGAGGCCAGAGAATTGAAACTACAACTAGAGTGAAATATGTGTCATGCTTTTCCTTGTAACTAAAGATACCAGGCAATATTTATTTACCCATGTGTCAGTCCTTCCACTGAGTCCTCCGGAGGGCCCCGTGAAGTGGGGAACTGTGGTGCTGTTAACTGTGACGTTTCCTGCCTCACTCACAGGCCTCCTCTGACTAGAATATTCTTCCCATTCTCCAGCTGGTGGGCTCCAGCGCAGCTCCCAGGACCCAGCTCCTGAGGCTGCTCTCCTGGGCTCTCATAGTGTACTTCATTACATTTGTGTGTTGGGTCATTCTCTCCAGGTCTTGATGACTTTTAGTAAGTAACCTCGTCAATTATCTATTTTATTTATATCACATTTCACTGGATTCTAAACTTTCTTTTCAACCAATACTGAGAAATTGGCTCTGAAAAGATACTTTAATCAGAGACACTAACATGAATGAATGGAAAACAGATGTTCATAATGAAGAAATTTATGCTCATAAGAAACTACTTAGCGTTTGATGGTTATTCCCTTAAGAGATGGTGCAAGATGGAACCATGCAGAATGTGTATACTCTTAAGCTAGATATTTATTTGATTTGGAACTAGGACATGTTCAGTGAAAGGCTTCATTTGGATGCTATGACTTTATATGTGTTTGCTTAGAAAACTAGAAGCCAAAGCTTCCACAGCAGGGCTCTGTGCTGTTGTTCACCGGGGAGAGGGCACCTCTGGGCATGAGTCTGGTGCCATGTGGGAGGACATATGGTCAGCAATACTGGCCTTTCAGTATCTGAATGCAGCCTGATTTTGACAACACTGGATCTGTAGCAATGCTATAGTGTGACAGATAGGCACAAGTTCAAGGTGAGCAGTTGGGCTGGTTGTATTGAGGGGCAGCCCAGATCCAGGAGAGGTTGGGGAAGTAGAGTCAAGGGAGGAACCAAACATTTGCATCCAGGTGGCAGACTTGGTTGTAAGGCCACACTGTTCAGGGTAGCAAGAGCACACACCTGGGCCTGGAGCAAAAAGCAGAGGGCCCAGCTTGAGATCGAGCTCACCCAGCACGCACTATGCAGCACCATCTGCACATCAGCACTATGCCAGGTGGAGGTGAAAGGCAGTCTCTGGCTTCAGGACTTTAGGTCTGGTGGTGGTGGTGGTGGTGGTGATAGGGCTGGGTACCAATCACAAGATAACTTCAGATGCTCATATAGCCCAAGGGGCCTGGGAGCACAGGGCCTGCTGTGCCCGCCAGGAGTAAAGCATGCTTTCCAAAGGGCCAGCATATTTTTATTGATTTATATAAGATGAGTAGCTAGGATAAGACAAAAAAATAAAAACTAAAACAACAATAACAACAACAAAAAACATTAGAGATGGGGCAATTCTAGGGAATGGAAGGGCAATGATCTATCTGAGTACCAATCTTTTGGGAAAAATGAGAGTTAGTCAGATTGACAATCTTGTGAAACCTCTGAACTGACTTTCATGTCTCGTACTGAGAGTCTCCTGTGAGTCGCTGAGAACCACTGCTGGGTTACAGCACTGCCATTTCATCTCCTGTGGGCAAGACCAACCAGGGTCAAACCTGTCAGTCTAGAATGACCCTGTGTTGCAGCAAGCAAGAACATGGGCGCTGGAGGTCCACAGATTTGGGCTTGGATTTTTTTTCTTTTTATTTATTTATTCTACTTAGGTATACATGATAACAGAGTGCATTTTGATTCACACTACACAGATGGAGCACAACTTTTCATTTCTCTGGTTGTATGTGATGTAGAATCACATCATATATGCAGTCATACATGAAGCTAGGGCAGTGATGTCCATCTCATTCCACTATCTTTACTGTCCCCATGCCCCCAGCCCTCCCTCCCCTTTGACTAAAGTTCCTCCATTCTTCCTATTGGGCTTGGATTTTAATCCACTACTTCTAGTTGTCAGTGGTCTCTGGACCCTAGTCTCCTAATCTATAAAACAATACCTAAGAAGAGGGATGTTCTGATAATTAGTAGCAAAGTACATGTGAAGACCCGAGTAGGGTGCTACCTAGCTCAGAAGGTGGTCTCAAGTTCTCAGAGTTCAAGGCTATCAGATCCATCTGTTTATCTGTCTGCCTACCTACCTATTGGTCTATCGCCTCACTCCCTTTCTCAGGAGTAAAAGTTTCAGACAAATTAGAGTTCTATACCTTTCTCAGTATCAATCTATGAATATAAACTTTCTTGTTAGGACTGAGGGAACACTCATTTTGAGATTTCATCTAGAAAATGTAGGCAACAGTGTTTATGGATTGTCATGAGAAAAAGCCTCATGATTCATTGACAGACTTTGCTCCAGCCCAGAGAAGCCCAGAGAAGCAAGCTTTTCCTGGCAGGCTCACTGGCAAACATGGAACTTCCCCTGAAATATTTAAAATAGAGGAGGAGTGCAGGAAGGTTTGACATATATGGAAATCAATTGATGCAATACATTATATTATCAGAATTAATATCAAGACCACATGATGATCCCAACTGGTGCGGAAAAAATCACTGACAAAATTCAATAGTTTTTCATGATCAAAACATCCAAAAACTAAAATTAGAAGGCAACTATATTAGTATAATAAAGGGACTATGACGGTCATACAGCTAACACCATGAAACTTTTCCAATGAAAAACTGAAAGCTTTTCTTCTGAGATCAGAAACAAGGCAAAGATAACTGCTTTCACCACATCCACCACATCTGGGTATTAGAAGTCTTACCCAGAGCAATTAGGCAAGACAAAACTTGAAGTTACCCACACCAGAGAGGAAGAAGTAAAATTAACTCCGCAAGCAGATGACATAATCTTATATATAGAAAATCTTAAAAGAATCTACACAAAAAACTTGTTACTTTTAGAACTAATGCATGAATTCAACAAAGTTGCAGGATACAAAATTAACACATAAAAATTGGTTGCATTTGTGTATACCAACAATAAATAATCCAAAAATGAAAGTAAGAAGATAATTCCATTTACAATAAAATAAAAATAACGCTTTAGAGTAAATAGCTAAGGAAGTGAAAGACTTGTATACTGAAAACTTTAAAATTTCTTTTGCTGAAAGAAATTAAAGAAGACACAGACAAAAAAAGACATTCCACACTTACAGTGAATCAGAATACTTCATGTTAAGATGTCAATACTACCCAAAATAGTCTATAGATATAATGCAATCACTATCAAAATCCCAATTGCATTTCATTTGCAGAAACAGAAAAATGTATCCTGAAGTTTTTAAAAAACAGAAGAGATCCTGAGTAGCTAAAACAATTTCAAAAAAGAACAAAGTTGTAGGTTTCACGCACCCAGATTTCAAAGCATAATACAAAACTAGAGTAATCAAAATAGTTTGGCACTAGCAAACGGTGGACATGCGACAAATAAAATAGAATAGAATAGAAAGTGCAGACATAAGCCAAGATCACTCAATGGGAAAAGACAGTGTTCAACAATGGCTATCCACATGCAAAATAATTAAGTTGGTTCTTTACCTTATACCATATACAAAAATTAATTAAAAGTGGATAAGCGCCCCAAATTAAGATGTAGAACTATAAAACTTACTAAAAGAAAACTTAAAGGAAAAGCTTCATGATATTGAATTTGATAATAACTTCAAAATGACAATGACATCAAAAAGCAAAAGCAGCTGGGCACAGTGGCACACACCTGTAATCCCAGCACTTAGGGAGGCTGAGACAGGAGAATCACGAGTTCAAAGCCAGCCTCAGCAAAGGCGAGGCGCTAAGCAACTCAGTGAGACCCTGTCTCTACATAAAACACAAAACAGGGCTGAAGATGTGGCTCAGTGTTTGAGTGCCCCTGAGTTCAATCTCCAGTACCAAAAAACAAAAACAAAAGAAAAAAAAAAAAAAAAACAAGGCAAAAGCAACAAAAGCAAAAATAGACAAGAGATCTGCATCAAACTAAATGCTTCTGTGCTTCAAAGATGACACAATCACAGCGTGAACACAGGAGTCTAAGTCCTGCTCTCAGGAAGTTTCACTTCCACAAAGCAGATAACCAGCATACAAGAAGCTCACGGAGCATCCCGGGAGGTGATGTGCACACCGAAGGGAAACAGAGCAAGAGGAGAGATCAGAGTCTGTATGACGGACGGGGTGGGAAAGGGCTATTCCAGATGGGAGGTCAGGCAGCCTTCTCCAGCCTCTGCCTCTTCCCTCCACCAGATCCCTACATCTGTCTGTCCAGGTCCACTGGGTGCCCAGCACACATCTCAAACCTTGCCTGTGCATTTCTGATTTCTATTCCCAAATCTGTCCTTCCCACCATCTTCTCTTCTTTGTAAGTGACAACTCCATTTGCCACTTGCTCAAGTCAAAAACCATCAAGTCGTCCTTCTTCCTCTCACAGCTCTTGTTCAGTGTAGGGCTCCCCCCACAGGCTCTGCCTTCCACATACCCAGGTTTTCACGACTCTTGCTTGTTCCACAACCAGCCCAGAGGCATTCCCCCTGCCTCCTACCTGGGTCTTTGCTGTTGGCCACTCCCTGTCTCTGTTCTGCCCTTGCTCCTTCCAAAATCTATTCTTAGCACAGCAACTTTCAACCTTGAGTAGATCAAATTAGTCCTCTGCTCAAACCCTCCAGCAACTCTTATCTACTTGGATTAAAAGTCCAAGGACCCACAGGCCTGGGTACAAGTTCCCTCCTCCTTTGCTCAGTGCTCACCCTCCTTCAACACCCCTTGCCTCCTGGATGTTCCTGACACACACCAGGCACACTCTTGCTTTATGGCCACTCTTGGAACATTCTCCCTGCAGGGATCTCTCATTTAAGTTTATAAATAGCAATTCTTCCTCTCATTCCCACTAGAGTCTTATTCTATATCTTTCTCTACAGCATATGCCCCACCAGCGACATGATATATTTATCGTGCCCATTTCAATTGTATTCTCTTTTTCCCTCCCATGGAACAAAAACTCTGTAGGTACTGAGACATGCTACTCTTATTTTACAAATAAACTGAAGTTTGGGGAGATCAGGAGAGCCCCAATTGAGTAAGACAGGTTCCGGTTTTGATACCAAAGCCAATGGACTTATCTGGACTTAACTGCTCCAGCATGACTACCCTGCAGTCAGTTGCGTAATAAACACAAGGACAATTTCCCTTATGCTGGAACCACAGCTCAGGAAGTCATGAGGCATTCTGATCCAGTAATAAGCTAACTAAAGTGGGGTGATTGGGGAGGATGGAAAACCCAGATGGAAAGCCCAAAGAGCCTTGGGCCTCAAGACTCAGAGTTTGGATATGATGTGAGGCTTTGTCAGAGACTTCTGAGTGGAAAAGTGAGTTGAGAAGAGTTTTAAAGAAAAAAACCAATGTGGTGGTTTTAGAATATGTCCATAAATTCTTTGACATGCCTTCCAAAGGTGGAGCCCCATTTCCCTGATTTTTAAATGTGGGCTGGATTTCATGGCCTGCTTCTAGCAAATAGCACAGTGTGGTTGCCAAGGCGGGGTCATATAACATGGCTGCTTTTGCTTTCTCCCCTCCCAGCACATGTTTTCTGCACGCATACAGAGTTTCCAGCTCCACTATCTGCTCTCTTCTTCTCCCAACGCATCTCCCAGATGCCGTGGAGGCTCAGTTGTATCGTCACTCCTGCCCCCTTCCCCTGCCTACTGTGGTTCCATTCTCTCAGCCCTGCTCCTCACGGCACTAGTTATGCCTTGTGACTTGTCTGCCCCTGCTCTGATGTGCGTTGGTATAAGGAATGATACCTGCTCTGCTCTCCCGACCATGTGGCTCACCCTCTGCTGCTATTGACTTCTCATTTCTGACAGATGCAGCCACACAGGCTTCTTATGCATCAGGTGCTCTGCTCCTCACTCCTAGGATATTTTCTCTGCCTTTGGGTCCACCAGTGCTTCCAGATCAGCAAGAGCTTTCGGCCATAATCAGGGCTTTCTAGATTCCAGCTGGTCGTGTCCTGACTCAAAGTAGGCCTGTCAGTGCAACTCCATACCCTGCCACCCTCTAAATCAGAGAAAAAGCTTTTCATTTTAACTCATGTATAGATCTTCTCAGACACTTTATTACTATTTATTTATCTAATGCCCCATAATATTTAGAATACTTCCATATCACAATCACCAGTGATCGTAGTGGACACTTTATCCCTCTCCATCTCCTCTACTTTTTTTGTGGTCCTGGGAATTAAGAGGTGCTCTGTCACTGAGCCACAACCCCAGCCCTTTCAATTTTTATTTTGAGATAGGGTCTCACTAAGTTGCCCAGGTTGGCTTCAGATTTGCAATCCTCGTCCCTCGGCCTCCCAAATCACTGGGATTATAGGCATGTACCATAGCACCCAGCTCCCTATTTTAGAAATAAGGAAGGAATGTAACTTTTTATAACATTAAGCCTTTATTACTGACCACTTCCTATGACATTTGTTTTCAATTGATTTTGAAATAACTACTTAATGTCCAATAGCTATGCTAAGGACTGAATTATGTCTCCCTCACATTTTTACGTTGAAGCCCTTACCCTCAAAGTGATGGCATGTGGAGATAAGTGTATAGGGGGTAATTAAGGTCAAATGAGCTCCTAAGGGTGGGGCTCTGGTAGGACAGGACTGGCACTACCAGAAGAGAAGAGACATCAGAACAAAACCCTCCCTGGGATACATGTCTAAAGAAGAGGCCATGAGAGCCCAGAGCAGGACGGTGGCCATCGATGGAAGAGCCTCACTGGAAACTGGCCCTATTGACATCATGATCTTAGAGTCCCCGCTTCCAGAACTATGAGAAAATATATTTTTATAGTTTAAACCACCCAGTCTACGATATGGACTGCCATGTTATGGGAGCCCAAATTGAGACACTTGTGATCTTCAATAATGAACAATTTTGAGCATTAAAAAAAAAAGAAAGCTCTATGGGATAAATTCGGATCCTGCTTTTACTAAAACCTAATAGCCCTCTTTGTATCATTGCTTTTAGATTAGAACCATATTTTTCTTAGGGTTGGACTTCAGATCAATTTACTTCCCAAACCCTCTAATTTCCAAGTTACTTTATTCCCCAGCTCTGCCACAGTGAAATAGTGTAGCGATTATGTAACAATCAAAAAGTGTACCACATTTCTCCTCCTGTCTAATCCACTTTTCATGAAAAGCAAGAGTGAAGGGCAATCACTTTCCCTACAATGAGCAGATAATGTTCCTTGTACTGAAAAGAGCAAATGCTGTAAAATACAGGCCAAAGTTCTTGGAAGGGGAAGGGCACGTATGCAGGGGATGAATGCAGTCATTGAGAGCTCAGACCCTCCCTCATTTCCTCCAACATCCAATCATGTTCTGTGACCTTGACGTACGTGTCTCTCCTCTGTCATCCTCCTTTGAATGTCCACATATTTTATTATCAGTACCATTTCTATTTCCATCAATGCTTCCTAACTTAGTTATAGAAACATGTCCCCAAGCTATATGTCCTGTCTCCTGGACAAATGCAAATCTGGAAAATGACCCACAGATTTGTGGCAAAGTAGGCTAGACAGGCAGTGACTGTGCATAAAAAATAATACCCCTAAAATTCTCTAGAATGCAATTAAAAAGTACCATCTGAATGGATGGAGAGGCACTTACTGCGTGGGGCACGCCGGGCTGGCATGCTCAGAAGGCCAGTCTTGGGCTCTTCCTGCCCGGGCTCCTGCTGGGAGCCAACATGGGATTTTTCTGATACCATTTCTTGGGGGGCAGCAGTTGATAACTGTGAACAGAGGAGCAGAGGTTCAATGATGCCCAGGGCTTCTGTTGGCTCAGTTCCTTATTTGGGATGCCAGGGGTTACCAGTAAGGAGTTGGGCCTAAGTAACTGTTCAGACCTGACAACTATGATCCTTGACACCCAAGTCACTGTGGGTCTCCCTCCTCCCCCAGAGAAGCAGCATCAGCCCTGAGTTTTTCTAGGCTTTTTATAAAATTACTGGGCATTCCCAAACAAGATGATTATTTTCACATTTTCTAGGTAAAATGTATAGAACTCTGCTGAAAATCACAAGCAAATAATCCACTCCCCCTTCAAACAAATTGGAACAGCTGCTCAAGTGCCACTGGCTAACCTGGGGCAAATCTTGAGTCCCTAAATTGAGTGTCCCAAAATAGCCTCCTTTGTCTTCCCCAAACTCTCAGGGGAGGAAAACAAGTAAGCAGAGTTGGCATTGTTGCCTTTGTGGCCAGACAAGCCAGGGCTTGCTGCCAGACTGACTGATGGTTGACTTTGGGCAAAAGTGTCATTTTCTCATCTGTAAGACAAGGGAAATGTCACCATGTGGGAGGCATTGTACAAAGCACAGCAGTTCTGACTTAAATAGATGACCCGGGGTGGCCCAGAGACTTCTTAATGAGCCCTGGTTCAGGACTCTACTGTGGGTGAAATTCAAGGTATCATGCCTACAGAGCAGGAAGCCTGGCACATCAGTGCCTGGCAGTGGAGGGCTGGTAGATGCCCCTCTCCGTCCCTGCTGCTTTCTCCTGCTCAGGCTGCAGCCTCAGCCTTGCTTTTGGTGCCTCTGGATCTACAGCTGAGGCTTGAACCAGGCTCACCTGCCGCCTTGGTGTAAGGACAGAGCAGCAGGCTCAAACCGCAGGAAGGGATTAAAGCACTGGGGTGCAGATCTGCCTATACATCTCCCTGGTCCCCAAGAGTGGGCAGAGACTGGCCACGTGGGCCGGGCATCTCCTCTCTGCCTCCAGCCCACCCCTGGAGGGCTTCATCCCAGCCCGCAGGAGAGACAGCAGGCGGCTCCTCTGCCCAGCAGGGCCTGAGTGCTGTGCGGGGCATGGAGGAGCCGGGAGGGCGGCTTCCCCCCTGACGTGGCTCTCCCAGTGCTCTCCCACCTTCCCTGTCTGTCCCTCTCTGGGCAGCACCACCACGTGACTCCTGGCCCAAAATGGCGCTCCCCTTGCCTCCCTCCCAGGCTGGCTTCCCCTTTGTTCCAGGCAAGTCTGTCTTCCACCACAGCCCTTTCCCTCCTTCCCTTCTCAGAGGAGGGCACCTCCTTACCAAGGGAATTGATTTACCTTGAAAAGGCTTATCTTGCACGGGGTGCTCCCAGCCTAAGGGGAGCTCCTGCAGAGAGGTGGGGGAGGGACAGCCAGCAGACCCCAGAGACCGGAATCAGCCTCCGGCTCAGACTGGAGCGGAATTCAGGCTTGGAGTTGGGAAAAAAAAGAGGGAGTTCCCAAAGATTTGTAATCCTGCACTGCCATCTACAGCCTGTGCTGGTTTATGGACTTCAGTGACAACACTAAAATAATGGGCTTCTTCCATGTTTCTAGACTTCTCTCTCAGGAGATTGCAGAAAACTTAAAGGGAAAAGCTCCAAGTATGAATCATGACTTTATTATGAGGATCATTTCTCTCTCCGCCAGGGTCCTACACACTGGACGATCTATTTGCATCTCTGCCTCACTGTTCCCCAGAGTGGGCCCAAAATTGGTACCCAAAAGGGACACTTCCTGGGCAGATTCTGTGGATCCCCCCCCCCCCCCCCCCCGTGGGGGGCACAGGCAGGTTGATCAAGGGCACCAACATGCAGGCAGGGTTTCTCTTCACTTACTACCCGTTTCTTTCTTGGTTGTCTTTGACCCTTTGAGTTCTTCTTCCAACTTCCCACATCTGTGTCCTCCTCATTTTCAGTGAATTCCTTTGTTAAAATCCAAAGGGAAGAGAAGGAGAATGTTAAGAGAGGGAAAGATGGGTGTGCTTTCCAGGTATTAAAATCACCGTCTTGACCTTGGGCCTCCATCCGTGCACATTCCATGAGAGGGAGGAACAGTTAACAGTCTAAGTAGCCATCACTGTCCACCCTTCACAAAAGACCTGTCTTGGAAGACTGTATCCAAACTGAGTCACCGTGAACGAGGTCACGGTGTGGCTTTCATGGTCACAGGCCCTCATTTATGCTTACAGCATTTACTGAGTACTTACTGTGTTCTAGATCCTGGAGGCACAGAGAAGATGATAACATGCTCCTCACTTTCAAAATTCTAAGGAAGGTGACAAGTGAATCTGTCAGGAAGGGTGGAGAACCATACCCCAGACAGACATGAGAGTTATATTTGGGGTTTTATGCATTGCTGTTTCTGCTTCCCAACTTTACCAGGAGGTGGGGAGAAGTAAAAATGTAGTAAATCATTATGAAAGCTTCAAGTTAGAGGACATTTTGCTAGATCTCTTTGAAAAGGGAAAACGGCAAATGTCATTCTCTTTTTGCTCATTATGCTTTCTAATGTTTTAGGCATCAGGTGTCACTCAAGCTTTAAAATTTTCTATCCTAGAGTTTGGCAGACCGGGGCACAGTGAACAAGAACCTGTAAGACAAACACAGAACCTCTCTCTGGTACCCCAACTTAACGAATCTTCTTTTTCTAAAATTGGGAAATATTTTGTTTTTGTTCTGGAACAAAGTTGGAACACAAAACCTGGATTTTAATGACATGCTATAAGGTCTCAAATCTCACACAGTCACACTGCTGGGCCAGGCCGCACTTCCTCCTCGCTTCCCTTGGCTGTCAGGGTTGGGGAAGGTATGGACTTCAATTACAGAGAACAGAGGTGAGATCCTCAGCAGAGAATGGGCTCAGGTTGGGCTTTCCTTAGTACATGTGACTGATCTCTCTTCCTCATGCTCTGAGTAGAGGCCCCGTCCTCTTTCTGGTCTCCTTTCCCTAGGACTCACCAGATAGCGAGTATTCTTAGTTCAAAGATTCATCAGCTTGATTGTAAGGGGATGATAACATCAAGGTGTGTAAGTATGGTTTCAAATTCAATTCTCATTTTTTCTTGGCCAAGAATGGACTTGTGGGAAACCTAAGTCATCTTTTTCCTTCCAGTGTTTCAATCCTCAACCAAATGCCACACTGTCCAGGAGGACTTCCAGTAAGATGAAATGTAAGCTCCATGAGGAAATGGGATGTGGGTCATTGCTTTATCACCAGAGACAAGAGGCACAGAATATATTTGTTGTACAAATGAAGAGAAAAATGGAGATTTATATGGTTGGTTCATCCTTGATATTTTGCTTAATCTGTCAGGTTTTATACTGAGTTCCCTTAGGTGTTTTAATGTACCGCATGGGAAAGAGCACACTGTCTCCACTTCTGTCTCTGTGGTCTCAAGATGGTGAGCCCCTCAGCCAGTAGAGAAGTAAAGACATAGGAATACTCTCTCCTGTTCAGCAGTCTACCGTTTCCAGATTGTAGACAGCTTTCCTTCTCTGGTCTTGGCAGTGCTTTAGTGAGTTCTTGTACACCATGAGTCAGAATTTGCAAGACTCCAGGGATACAGGGTTTTTATTAGCATTATAATCTACCACTGTTACCTTCTTTCTGAATTCTTAAGGAAATCAATGTGCTCAGGCAGAGCTGGGTTCTAGAAGTAGGAAGTTAGGGCTGTGGTGGGTTGGAATTCATGAAATGATGACAAATTAATTTCAGAGCGTTCAGGCAGAGGTGAGACCTGGAGTGCCTGCAGGGCTGCTGGCCTCACATCTACCCACTTTGGCACTGCATGCCTGTGTGCTAAATGAAACTAAATTTGGTCTGAGAACCCTTCATACTTTGAGTCCCTACTTGACAAACTACAACATAACTTAGTAAGTAAGTAAACTAATTGAAAGCCTTACTACTTTTGTAACAAAAGCTGAAACTCAGACCATCATGGCAGGCAAGCTCAGTAAATCATCAGTGACCAACTGATCAGACCATGTTCACCTAAGGCAACTCTGAATTGTGACGAGTCAAGCTGTTCCCATGCCTCACTTCCATTTTCTGTCCTTAAATGCTGCCTGTCTATGTGTTCAGGGAGCTCTCTAAACCTCTTCTTGTTCTGAGGTTGTTCTACTCATGAATAATTCTTTGTTCAAGTTCAGTTCAATTTAATTTGTCTAAAGTTCTTCTTTTAACACATGCAATAATAATAAATGCTTGTTATCGGCCTTAACTTCTCCATTCAAAACACATCCCAAGGGGTCATGTAAGTAAGACTTACCTCTGTAATTATTTTTATTTTTTCTTCCTTGGAATCCATTTTGGCTGTAATGGATCTCTGAAGAGAAAGAACAATGAAGAAGTCAGGCCTTTCGAAGTCGGTGACATATTGTTCGTAACATTGACGTGTGTGAATTAGACCTTAGGCTGAGAAGAATTTCTGTCCAACAGAGATATGTGCAGATCCCAGGACTGGTGGAAAGAAGCACCAGAGGAGAAAGGAGGATGCCCGACTCCCCTGTCCCCATGACCCTGGCTTCCCTGCACACAACCTTGAGGGCAGATGACCTTGACTGGAATCCAGCTCTGGAAGGACAATATCACAGCTTCTCTCCCTTAAACCTTTCTATTCCCTCTTCACTTTCTGCCCTTCATCTTGGTTCGCATTTTCCTAATTAAAGAGATGAAATTAGAGAGGGACCAAAATCTGCCCCTCCTCATCCACCATCTGAGTCATGTGCTTCTTCTACTTGCTCCGGTGAATCCCTGCCCTCCTCTGGCTGGCACTGTCACCTGTCACTTGGCCCCATCATTGGGCTCCTCCAAGACCTTGATCTGGACAATTCCCCTCTTTCATCCGAATAATCATTTCTTTCTGCTTTCTTGGCTTAGCTCCTTCCTATCCGTGTCAAAAGTGCTATCATTTGTCCTTTCCTTAAAAAAAAAAAAAAAGCTAGACTTTGCTTCCAGTGATTACTTAATTTTCAGTTTTTATAGGAAAGGATGAAATATTCTCTTTCTAATCTGTTTCTTTCTTTTTTTTTTTGCAGAGGGAACTTTGGAATGGCTCCTCTATAGAATCTCTAATGCTGTCTGCACTGCCGTGTCCTCAGTCCTCAGTCTGCAGTGAGCTTGACCGCATCAGAGGCATTTAGTGATGAAAGCAACCCAAAGCATTCTTTTGAAATGCCTTCTTCACTTGGCTTCTGGGACAAATTCCTTTCTGCTTTTCTTTCTACTCACCTTCATAAACTCCTTTGTTGGCATCTCCTCATCTCCTAACATGAAATATTGGGGCGTTCTGGGGTTCAGCCCAACCTACTCTCACTCCCAGCGCCATCTCCTCCCATCTCTTGACTTTTCAGACTGTCTACATACTGATGCTTCCCAAATTCACACCCTGAGTACAGACATCTCCCTAGAATGCCAGACTTAATTGTGGCTGCTTGGTGGACAGCTTCGCCTGGCTTACATGCCCTAGATGAAGCTCCTGGCTTTCACCCCCAAGCCTGCTATGCTACAATCTTCCTATCACAATAAACAGGCCTTCATTTTTAACTCTTCTTATTCTTACATGACAATCACAACTGTGATAGTTAATTTTAGAATTAAGGAATACCTAAAAACACAGAAGAGCACTATTTGGGGTGCATCTGAGAGGGTGTTTCCAAAGGGGTTAGTGTGGGAGTCAAGCTCTCAATGTGATGGGCACCTTCTAATCACCCGAGAACTCAGAGAACCAACACAGAAGGTGAATTGGTCTTTCCCTGTAGCCCCTAAGACCTAGCACATGAGAGTGTCCTGAAGCCCAGGCCCTCTGGCCTTTGGACTCCAGGACTTAGACCAGGAGCTCTTGAGTTCTCAGACCTTCTGCCTCAAAGCTAGAGTCACACCATCACATTCCCTGGTTCTGAGGCCCTCAGACTGGACTACACCACATCCCACATCCCACAGTCTCCTGCATGTAGACAGCTGTTGTGGGGCTTCATGGCTTCTATAATTGTGTAAGCCAGTTCCCTAATAAATCCCTTCTCATATGTTCCTACATATTGGTTCTGCATCTCTGGAGAACCCTGGCTAATACAGCCAATCCATCAGAAACCCTGCCAGCTGGGGCTTCAAATTATATTCAGAACTCAATCACCTCCAAGCACCTCCACTATCAACATCCAGGTCAAGCCCCATCTTCTCTCATGTAGTCCACTGTGGGAATCTTCTAATTTCTCCACATTGAAGCCACAGTATTCTCTGTATTGAAGCTAGAGTGAATAGTTGAAAATTTAAATGAGATTATGTCATCTCTCCACTCAGAATCCTCCAATGTCTTCTCTTTGTCAACCAGGTAAAATCCAGATCCTTTCAAAGTTCTGCATGGCCCTACATGATTTTGCACTTGAACTGTCTTTAAGGCCTTTGCACTTGGGTACCCTCTGCCTAGAATTCTCTTTTCTCCAGCTATCTACACAGCTTTCTCTCTCTTTCACTTCTTCATGTCTCGACTGAAATGTTATTTTCTCAGTGAGGTCCTCTCTGACAGTTCACAATAAAATGATAACTTCTCATCTCTTAGAACTTCCTAAATACTTTACAATGATCTCTTTTTTCCACAGCACTTACCACCAATCCAACATATGTACTCGTAGAATGTGGTTGTAACAGGGCAGAAACAGTATTGTGTTCATTGTTTACCCCCAGAGCCTTGGACCATGGCACACACAGGTCTCAGTTTATATTTATCGGATGAATGCCTAAGTTACTCCTGACTGGCTGCCTCTTCATGGCCGCGTTCTGGAACCCTTTGAAGCCTTCCTGTCTTAGTGGTGTGAAGATGAGTGGAGACACACCAGGCCCAGGCCCCCTATCACAGAATCTTCGCTGGACCAGTCAGTTAAGCAGCTCGTCTGAGGTGTTCAAGGTCTCCTTGATCCTCCTAAGGAATAAGCACGGAGAAGGGAAAGGATCTGAAATCCTGTTGTCTTCCACACAGACTCCTCACAAGGTACAAAAGGCAGAGGGGAGAAAGAAAAGGGGAAATACTGGGGAATGATATTGGCCAAATTATATTGTTACGTTGTGTGAATATACAAATGTGCAATGGCATAGCTCACCATCATGTACAACTATGATGCACCCATAAAAACAAACAAACAAAAAAAACCAAAAGGGAAATGAAACTAGATCAGAAAAAAAAAAGAGGTGAGAGGGTAATCAACAGTAGATGAGCAGGAAATGCTAAAGGAAAAGAAAGCTCTCGAATAAACCACTCTGGTCATTATTAACTGGGAAAAAAAAGGAAAAAGGAACAGTGAAATATTTTAGTATATAAGATGTAAAAAAAATGATTCTCTATAAATAAATATATCGCACATGGAAGAAAGAAATAGATGTAGAAAATGAAAAATGTAACGGGATTGTTTTTTCTCCACATTCTTTCCTGATCATTACCTATGAATGTGTTTCTAAGGAAATCAAATGACACCAGAATCTATTTTTCTCATGAGCACTGTTGCTAAGAAGAGATAAATCAACACCACTCAACTTTAATGTGCCACTTGTCATCACCGTTTGCATTGGGCACTCGTTAATATATTCTTATTGGCAACATCAAAATAGGACCTGTGATTTACTGCACACTTATTTTGTGCATTCTTTAGATATATGTCCTCTTTATTCTCCACAACAACACTGCTGGCCTAGGAGTACGTGCCCCAATTTACACAAAAGGAAACTACGACTGATGTGTTGTACAATTTGCTCAAGGTCAGAGTTATTAAATGTCACACTCAGAATTTGACCTCAGGACTGTGATTCCGAAATCCTCCCCATTTGCTGTCACCTCTGTCTCAACATGCAGTCTTACTTTTGCCATGTCATCAGTAACTATTCTAGGCTAGTCTATTATTGTGGCAATATTTACAACTGAAAGCTGTGAAGCTTTGTACAAGCTTTGTAAAGGGCTTAGGCTATATTAGGTCAATGATTTATTTCACGGAGTGCTGAAAACCAAACATATTTTTCAAGGAAAGTACTAACACCATCATCAGAACAAATGGATGGTCCCTAAGGGTCATTGGCAGATCAGAGCCACGTCTGGAGGACCCTGTGGGAATCCTATAGGTTGCAGACAAAGGAATGAAGGGATAGGAAAGAGACAACATTATGTACAACGCATCTGGGCCGCGGCTGCTGAAAGAAATAATATATCACATGATTACAGTGAAACCAGGGGTTTACAGAAAGAGTGAGGCCTTTGTAAAAGCTTCCATGCACCTGTGCTCAAATTCAAGCAGCATGTGGTCTTGGAGCAATGCCTTTCCTTCTCTGTAGAATTGTGATCCTGCTTGCTTCCTCAGGGATAGATGTGTAGTAAAACGCCTAGCGTGGACCAGGCTCTCTATTTTAGTAGATTTTAAGAAGAGCTGGTTGGGGGCTATGGCTCAGTGGTAGAGCTCTTGCCTAGTATACTACAAGGCCCTGGGTTCAATCTCCAGCTAACACACACACACACAAAACGAAAACCAAAGAGGTGATAGTAGAGAGGGGATTTGGAAGAAAAAAGTGAGAAGGGAAAAGAGCTTAGAGGACAGAGGGGAGTAATAAAAAAGAACTTAGGGGGATAGGAGGTGCTACATGTACCTTTTTTGAATGCATTATTGAGTTCTTTAAGCATGGCTTTCCTTAGTATAAAGTTAATGACAAATAGTTCTGTAGAATCGTTTAATCGGATGAATTCAATCTATATTGCACTCAGAGTGCATGTAAAGCCACGGTTGGGCTATGTTGTGTGGCACATGGCAAAGCACTGGAGTGCTCGCAGCCCCTCCCTGGCAGGAGTCCAGCTCTGCTTGACCTTCCCCCAAACTGCTTAAGGAGCTCAGCTCATTGTGCTCTCATTACCTGTTTATAAGGCTATCTTCCCAGCAAACCAGCCTCTGACCCGGTCTAATTCCTCTTTGCACACTCTAAACTTAAGCCATGGCCTCATGCATTGTTGATGCTCCATAAATGCTTGAATGAGTGATTCTATAAACGAGCTCTAGGAGACATGTACAGAGATCTACTTCATCCTACCACTGAATTTCTTGGCAGAAAAGTTTATATAAAAACTTTATATATAAAAACTAGCAGACGTGTATTCCCATTAGACTTGATTAGCTTTTCAAAGCACCTCTTTGCGACAAAGGGGGACAATCCGTTGAAACCACAGCCAGTGAGTCTTCCTGAGGTCTTTTGGCAGGCATGCAACCCTCAGCCCTGTGGCTGAGTCCTCTCTCTGTCCAGTGGCAAGAAAAATGAAACTGGCTGTAACTAACACTTGAACCAATTTGAACTAAAAGGCCCAGAAATGCAACACGCAGTAAATGTTTTGCATAGTGTTAGAGAGGATTTCTACTCGGGGATCGATGTGGCTGTGATTAACTGGATTTACATTTCCTGCAAATCAGACACCAGAGAGCAGCTCAAATCAAAGCCTCCAGGTAAAGCTCTACATCCCTATTCCAGAAAGTGCAAAAAACAAAAGAGCTCCTACGTTTACAATTCATTCAGTCCACTCCCAGGGTAGCCAGGGAGAGAGGAGCTGCTGCTAACTGAAAACAGGAGACCGTGGCTGCAGCCCTGGTCCCCTTAGAAACTAGTTTACCTCAAGGAACTTTACAGAAGGCACTTTGCAGATTCCGCTTTCTGGGATGGAAGGGAAGTGGAGAGCGATGGCCCTGGAGTGCCCACGGATCTTCTAGACTGGTCTGGAGGAAGGGCTGAGTGTGGGCGAGGCCGGGCTGCTCCTGGGAAGCTGCAGCCACGTCTCTGGGAGAAAACACCAGCTTAGCAACCCGTTCCCAAGGAAGGTCACTGGGCGGCTTTTTTTTCCTTTTAAAGTGACAGTACTTTTAGTGGAGGAATCCCAGTGTCTTGGGTATGCAGAGGGGCTCAGTCTACAGTAGGACACAGACCAAATTAGTGACGAAGTGACCAGAATTGGCTCTAAGAAGGTACTTTAGGGCACCTGCAAGTGTTGCCCTGCGGTGATTTTGGGCTTCCAGGAAAGACTGAATGCAGGAGGTGTTTAATCTCTGCTTATTCTCTAACTCTCACTACAATTCCTGAAAGGTGACAAACATGCTATGGTTCAAAAAAAAAAAAAAAAAAAATCTGCAAAGAAATAAGTGAGAGAAGATGCAAAGCAGACAGAGTGATGGGATGAGCAGACCAGGGAAAGCCACACTCCAAGGATACCCCAACACACACATCAACTGTTTTCTCATTTTTTGTAGTTTTGATGCTATGGCATTTGGGGCCTTGGTCCTGGAGAGATTGATTCCCCCAAGCTAGCTACTTTCTAGAGATAGCAAATTAATTTTCTGAAATATGCAAACTCTCCTTTGATACACAAACCAACCAATCAAAACCCACACTTCCAAACATCCCTTTTATCAAATGCACATACCAAGCCAGTATTCTTCCTGTCCTGTTTCACCCCAGGGCCGGGTACAAGCCAACCAGGAACCACCTTTGCAGTCCAGAACTCACAGAAATGGTGCCAAACTCATCCAGCATCCTGGATCCAGCCTCTCCTTCCCAGAAAACCCCAGGAAAGGCCCTAGGCCATCCTCTGCCTGTCTGTCTCTTTTGTGGTGATGAATGCTGGCCCTTCCCTATGGCCCTACAGACTTCGTACTGGGGTTTGTGTCCCTCAAGCAGGTGCTGAAAGTGTTGGGAGGTGGCACTATTGAGAGGCTCTGCCCGCACCCACCCATGGGTGCTTTATGGTGGTGGTGGGTTCCTCAGGGAAGGACAAGTTCACCCTCTTTTCTCTCTCTCCCACTCTCTCATCATTTGCCATGCAACACTGCAGTAAGGAGACCCGCACCGGATACCAGCCCCTTGACCTTGGACCTCACATCCTCCAGACCTGCATGAAATACATTTTTTGTTATGAATTTCCCAGCATGTGGAATTCTGTTACAGTAGCTCAAGACAGACCAAGATACCCGAGCTGCTGTTCTAGTGATTTGTAAGAATATACTTATTTCCACATCTTACCATCCCTGGCTAATAGAAATTCAAAGTATATTTTTTAGTACAGTGTGTATGTATGTATGGCAGTGTGCTCATGTGCTGTGTATCTCTGTGTGTTGGTGTGTCTGTGTGTCTCTGAGAGTGGTTTGTGTCTCTGTATCTGTGTGTATGGTGTGTCTGTGTGTCTCTGAGTCTTTGTGTGTGTTGTGTGTGTGTGTGTGTGTTTGTAGTGTGTCTGACTGAGGTACATGGAGGAGGTGTGAGATGGCAATGAACTTGCCTACTCTGCAGAGCTTCCTGGCTCCGCATCTGAGCCATGGTGTCATGGGCTGAAATGTGCCCTCCCTTCCTCAAAGACATGTTGAAGTCCTCACGCTCAGAACCTCAGATTCTGACCTTATTTGGAGACAGAGACTTTATAGATGCAATCAAGTTAAAATGAGGTCATGAGGGTGGGACCTACAGCAAGAGGATTGGATCCTCCTAAAAGGGGGAACTTGGATACAGGCAGACATGCACGGAAGGAAGATGGTGTGAAGACACAGGAGAACACCATCTCCATCAGCCAAGGAGTCCCCAAAGCCACCCACAGCTAACAGAGGCCTGGAACAGATTCTCTCTCACAGCCCCAGAAGGAACCAACCCTGCCAACACCTTGGACTTCTAGTCTGCAGAACTGTGGGATGGTCTCTGTCTTTTTAAGCCACCTAGTGTGTGGCACATTGTCAGAGCAGTTCTAGGAAACTAATAAAATTAGACACCAAAGAAAGTGGGGAGAATTAAGGGTACACAAGAAGATTGGCAAGTTTGTGTGGAGGGACTGGCTCCTCAGTACCCCCTTGTTCCCAGCATGCCCCAAGCCCACCCCACCTCCTCTGCTGCCAGGGGATGCTGGGGGTTTCCTTCCCTAGGGAAGCCAAGTTAGACACTTTGGAGTCTCAGCTTTCCAGGTACAGCTGAAGTGGGTGATTCTCAGGGATGGCAATGAAATGTCAGAAGTGGAGAGATTGGCAGGCCCCTTTCTAAGTCCTTCTCGAGAACATAGGCATCCAACTCAGAGCTCTGGACCCTGCATCCTACCTCTACCTGCACTGAATTGGAAAAAGTGGGAAATTATTACTGGAGAAATGGAATAATCACAAGGGATGAAACCCAGACACTGACATTTCTGGATCCTCCAATGAAAAATCTAGATTGCCCTTTCAGAAAAAATTCAAGAGTCTCAGGTTGAGAAATTCAACACTTGTAGTTATAGAAAAAGGGAACAAAGTAAATGGAAAAGTAGAATTTATCAAAGGAAGTATACAAGAAAAACTGTCAGGAGTGAAAGAGTCATCAAACTGAAGAGGATGGTGACATGCTGGCACAAGGAGACAAGGAAACTTGTCTGTCTAAGTGTGTCTTCTGCATGTGATGGGAAAATATTCCGTAGAGAATTCATCACTACAGGCTTGCACATGCAGTTTGACTGACTTCTGCTGTGTCTTTAAGGAATCCCAGAAGTGGCACATTTTAAAACATGGTCTCAGGCTTGTGTCTCTGGGAATTCCTTACAAAACTTTTCAGGTGGGACACATCTTCAAGCAACAGCTCGAGGTACTCACAGGCAAGTTTCCCTGAAGATGAGCTCACAGTCCAAAATTAGACAGCACAAGCGGAAATTCTTGAGTCAGCTGACAAACCAGAGGGTGCTATGTCATACCTGGGAAAACTGATAATACAATGAGCAGATGAAGAACGTAAAAAAAAAAAAAAAAAAAAAAAAAAAAAGGAATGGCCAAATTTGAAAATATGAAATATGAAGAGTGGCATTCTCATTTTCCAGTAAATAGATGGAACTGGAGATGATCATGCTAAGTGAAATAAGGCAGTCCCAAAAAGCCAAAGGTTGAATGTTTTCTCCAATATGTGGAAGTTAATCTGAAATAAGGTGGGAGTTGGGGGGTGGGCATAGAGAGCAAGAAAGGAAAAAAAGAGAGAAGAAATTTCATCCAAATAAAGGAAAGCTCAGTAGAGTAGTCAAAGGGGATTGAGGGGGAGGAAGGAGAGATGGGAAAAGGGAAGAACAGTGGAATGAATCTGACCAAACTTTTGCATGTACGTGCATGAATATAACACGGTGAATCCCAACATCAAGTATATCCACATGACACTAATTTAAAAATCTATAAATAAACTGCAGAAAGAGCCCTAAGAGTAGAGAGAGTGGAGAAGAGGGAGGAGCAGGGAGGGGGATGTGCTGGGGACTGAATTAGAGCAAATTGTATTTCATGCTTTTGTGATTATGTCACAATGTATCCTAATGTTATATATAACTAAAAAGAATCAATAAAACTATTTTCCTAATAAAAACAGGCAAACTTTGTAAAAGAATCAGTTAGAATTTTTGTAAGTGCTTAATGAAGTCATAACTTTTTTAAAAAGTGAAGGATGAGTTAAATTGCAGATGAGCCAGCTGCAAACAGGACTGTTGGTGTGGAAGGTCTGAAACATTAAAATGTGGCACAGAGGGATAGATAAGGGAGAAGGGGGCTGGGGATGTAGTTCAGTGGTAGACAGTGCTTGCCTAGCATGTCCAAGGCCCTGGTGTTCAATTCCCATCTCTGTGAAAGAAAAAGAGGAAGGAAGGAAAGGACCAGAAAAGAAAAGAGGGAGGAGTAGATAACAAATATGAGGAATGGAGGAGGTCCCTCATGCCTAGGACAGTCCCTGAAGGAGAGAAGAGAGAAATAAGTCGAAGGTTGAATCTTACAGATGAGGAATCTCTGTCAACACCCAACCTCTCCAGGCTTCCCTTTCTTTATCCTCCAAATGAGGTTAATAATAGTAGCTATTTCTGAGGGTTGTTATGATGCAAAGTTAATATTTGCAAAGTATGTGGGATAGTCTTGGCACATAGCAAATACTAGAAGGTTTATTAAATGAAAAATGTATGGCTGTTTGTGGGCGTGGTGGCGCAAGCCTGTAATCCCAGCAGTTAGGAGGCTGAGATAGGAGAATCGCGAGTTCAAAGCCAGCCTCAGCAATGGCGAGGTGCTAAGCAACTCAGTGAGACCCTGTCTCTACATAAAACACAAAATAGGGCTGGGGATGTGGCTCAGTGGTCGAGTGCCCCTGAGTTCAATCTCCAGTACCAAAAAAAAAAAAAAAAAAGGAAGAAGTATGGCTGTTTGTTGCAAGGGATGGTTTACTCCAATCTGGTCAAGGTATGAGCTACAACCACTGAGCTACAACCCCAGCCCTATTATTAGGCTTTTTAATGTCAAATTCTTCTTGTGTTCCTGGGATACACTTAACTTGATCAAGATATTTCAAAAATTAATTTGAAAAATTAATTTTTAGTCTCTATTATTTAGATGTTTTTGCATTTATGCTTTTAACTGAGATCAACCAATTGCTTCCTTTCTTGTATGGCTGTTGTCTTATTTTAAACAAAGAGGGGATTATAACCTCCACAAAAGCAGACTGATCTCTTTCCTGCAACAAATCAGGTAGAATTAATATCATCTGTTCTATGCACTAGTGTATAAAATCTTGTGGATCTGGTGAAATGTATTTTTTTTTATTATGATTAAAAAAATACAAATTTTGCCAGGCACGGTGGCACATGCCTGTAATCCCAGAGGCTCGGGAGGCTGAGGTAGGAGGATCGAGAGTTCAAAGCCAGCCTCAGAAACTTAGTGAGTCTTTAAGCAACTCAGCGAGACCCATCTGAAAATAAAATACAAAAAAAAGGGCTGGGGATGTGGTTCAGTGGTTAAGTGCCCTGGGTTCTGTACCAGGTACCAAACCAAAAAAAAAAAAAAAAAAAAAAAAATTATCATAAAGTTTGTCATTTTACCCATTTTTAAATGTGCAATTCAATGACTTTTAGTACACTGGCAAAGCTGTGAAACCATTATCACTATCTGCTTCCATAGTTTTTTCATCACCCCAAACAGAAACTCTGTACCTTTTAAAAACTAACTCCCTATACTCACCTGTTCATTTCCCCTGGTAACCTCTAACATACTTTTTGCCTCTGTAAATTTGCCCATTCCAGATATTTTATGTAAGTGGATTCATACAATTTTTGTCCTTTTGTGCCTGGCCTAATTAGCTTAACATAATTTTTTAAAGATTTATCCATGCTACAGTACATTGGCATGGCATTCCTTTTTAAGGCTGAATAATATTCCATTGTATATATATATATCATGATTTATCCTTTCACCAATTGATGGATACTTGGGTTGTTTCCACCTTTTGGATATTGTGAACATACTGCAATGAACATTTGTGTACAAAGACTTGCTTGAGTCCCTGTTTTCAATTCTTTAGGGTATATACGGAGGAGTAGAATTGTAAACATGGTAAAAATGTAAACACAGTAATTCTATGTTTACGTTTTTGAGGAACTACAAAATCCTTTTCCACAGTGGCTGTAACATTTTACACTCCCATCAGCCATGTGTAAGAGTTTAGATTTTTGCACATTTACACCAACACTTGTTATTTTCAGTTTTTAAAAATTATTATAACCACCAGGTGCGGTGGCACTTGTCTGTAATCTCAGTGACTTGGGAGGCTGAGGTAGGAGGATTGCGAGTTTAAACTCAGCCTCAGCAACTTAGTGAGGCCCTAAGCAACTCAGCGAGACGCTGGGGATATGGCTCAGTGGTTAAATGCTCCTGGGTTCAATCCCTGGTGCCAAAAAGAAAAAAAAAATACAGTCATCCTAGTAGGTATGAAGTATCTAACTGTAGTCTTCATTTCCCTAATGAGTGATGCCGAGCATCATGCTTCATTGTGTTACCGGCATAATGTTTTCTCTGGATAATGGTATATGCATGTGCACGTTGAGGTGTGGTGGGTTAGTGGATGTAACTATGTTTATGAGCACTTATTCAATTGCATTAATGCTTATCAGTCTATTCAAATTCTTCTAATTTCAGTTTTAGCCTCGTTGCCTTTTTTTTCCCCCTCTTTGGTACCAGGGATTGAACCCAGGGGAACTTAACCACTGAGCCACATCCACAGCCTTTTTTTGTATTTTATATAGAGGCAGGGTGTCACTGAGTTGCTTAGGGCCTTGATAAGTTTTTTTTTTTAATCTTTATTTATTTTTATGTGGTGCTGAGGATCAAACCCAGTGCCTCATGCATGCAAGGCAAGCGCTCTACCACCGAGCCACAATCCCAGCCCCTTGATAAGTTTTTGAGGCTGGCTTTAAACTTGCAATCCTCCTGCCTCAGCCTCCGGAGCCCTTAGAATTACAGATGTGTGCCACTGCATCCGGCTAGCATTTATATGTGTGTGTGTGTGTGTGTGGTGTGTGTGTATTTCTGTGATGAAATGGAACCTAGGGCCTTGCACGTGCTAGGTGAGTACTCTGCCATTCAGCTAACTGCAGTCTATTATTAGTATATTATATAGTTTAAAAAATTGTTCTTTTAAAAAAATCATTTGATGTTTTAAAATATTCCATATTATTTTGAAACTCGGATAAATCTATAGTTATATTCCTTTTGCTATTCCTAAAATAAACATCCCATGCCCTATCTTGCTATGCCACTGTGGTGGTTTTAAAAACAAAACCTTCATATTCTTTGACACCTCTCTCATCAAGAAGTGGGGTCTGTTTCCCCTCTGCTTGTGTCTGTGTGGCATGGTGTCTGCGTTGGCAGGAATATGGCAGAAGGGGTGCTGGTTTGCTGCCTGAATTCTGAGGCTGAGCCATAGAAGACGGTGCATCTCTATGTTATTGGCTAGAACACGTATGCTCAGATCCTTGAGCCACCGCGGGAGAAGTTTGACTCCTCGGAGGCCACCTCACTGTGGGAGCCACGGCACGTGGGAAGGCCAGGTATGCACGCTGTCCATAGTCCCAGTCTGAGCCATCCAAGCCAAGATTCCAAACCCGTCAGTGGATGACATTGGATGATTCCAGTCCCCAGATGTTTAGCTTCCTCCTAGGGTTCAAGTTTTCTTAGCTGAAACTCAGACATGATGGAGCAGAGATTAGCCAGCCAGCTGTGCTCTGTTCACATTTCCGACTCACAGGATCTGTGCGCATTCCAAAAGGTTTGTTTTAAGCCATTGTATTTTGGGGTATTTTACACAATGATAACAACTCTAGGAGTCCCATCTTTAAAAAAATGAATACATAGACAACTGAATGAATGGAATGTTGTTATGACTGTTTTACGTGGGACTCCAAAGCACATGCTTCATACCTGTGGTCTTAGTGGGGCTGCCATGCACTGGGAAGCTTGAACAGCAGACATTTATTTCTCAGGGTTCTGGAAGCTGGGAGTTTGAGGTTGGGGTGCCTGCATGGTCAGGTGCTGGGGAGGGCTCTGTTCTTGGCTTTCAGACAACTGTCTGATAGTTGTGTCCTCACATTCTGGAGATAAAGTGAGCAACGGCCTCTTTTGATAGGGCACTAACCTATGGAGACAGCACTCCCGAGACCTTGTCTAACCTTGATTACCTTCCAAAGATCCACGTCTATATACCGTTAGCAGATGGAGCTTAACACATGAATTTTGGGAGGACACGAACATTTTAGTTCATGCCGCAAGTATATCTAAAAGAAAAAAAAAAAAAAGATAAATACATCCAATTCTTTTCAGGTCAATGCCACTAATGCATTTGAAACTTTTCTGGAAAATTAGAACTTTGGAATAAATACCAAAAAATCTTCACAGCCTAAGGTAAGACCCCTACATTGTCTGCTCTTTGGGATGAAGGTGTAAGAATGCATTATTTAGGTCAAGATGTGCTTTGGCACCTGCACACCTGTGATACAACTTTATCTTTAGATGAATGTATCATTCTTAATCTGTTCTTTGAACTTTACAACACTTAACGATTGTAACTGATTCATTCTCCACGAACAAAATATGCATCAGAAGAGAAAGGTAAGGGTCAAGTTGGAAGCTAAAGAATCACCATTTGAATCAAAATTTTTATAAAAAATGTACTCTTCAACTTTGGAGTTATATTTTCCAATTTATGAATTATACATCTCTCTCCTTGAAATATAGCTCAAACCTCAGCAAACTGGAACATTTCGTGTCTATAGTAAATGGAGAGAAACATGATTGACTCAGATATATTGCCCAGATATATTGCTGCACAGCTTATTTTCATTTTGTAGATATTAAAGCATTTAATTTTCTTCCTTCAGTGCTATGATTTCCAACCTATTTTGAATTATAATACCTTCTTGTCATTTGCTTCATTTCACAACATTGTCACTTCCTAAGAGAGTTGTCAGAGCTGTTAAGAAAAAAAACATAGATTCATTATATTTAGAGACGCATACCATAATTTGAAATAACTGGAGATGCTCTTACACATTGGAAAAAACGGCTGCTCTAGTATGTGTAGTGAATTTTCATGTTTTTGTTGTTGAAAAGGTTACTTTCCTACAACTTTTGCATTCATTCTCTACAGCTACTTCCCTAAAGTGCAACTCACTGGTAAGTCCTGCTTCAGTAGCTTAGCGTACAAATATCACAACTCTATCATTTTCTAAGTAGTTGCTTAAAAACATGCTTGCCCTTTCTAGCAGGACACCTAGGGTCTCCATCTTGAGGCTTCATTGCCACACGGAGTTTTTCATAAATCCTTAGAGGCAGACTTGATTCAAAGGGCAACCCTTTGGTTAAATGCCAGTGAAGAGAGAGCAGAAGTTTCTAGCCAGATTCTGCTGAAAACTGTTATCAAGATGCTTATGCATTTTGTCCTCAGGCATTGGTGGACCTGGTAGTCCAGATACTCATACCAGAAGCCTCCCATTGGAGATTCCAGGGTAATATTCTTTTAGTTTATATGAATGCATCTCAAACAGTGTTGATCCCCTGACTGCCAGGTCATTTGCAAAGTGTGGGGACAGTCTAGGTTATCACAAATGATGAGGGATACTATTGGCATCTGGTGAGAGGAAGCCAGGGATGCTGCTAAATATCCTATCATGTATAGGACAGTTCCCCGAGACCAGCCCCAACACACAAACTCACACTCATTCTCTCTCTCTCTCTGTCCCAAATGTCAAGAGTGCCAAGGTTGAGAAAGCCTGGTTTCTTCACTATGGCAACACCAACATGGTTCATCGCTGTTCCCAGCACCTGGAAAGGCTTTGACCTCAATCATAGTACTTAAACCAGAAACAGCACCTTCTCATGCACCCCACATCACCTTGGGATCTGGCTTGATATATAGTTACCAGTCCGCAACTCACAATCTCCTCCTCATGTAGCTTCCCCTTCTGTGGTGACAAACATCTTTCTTGGCCAGTCAGTCTCAGCTTGGACCATCCAAGTCAATCACTGAGGTTTCCAGGCTGCTAAAGTTCACCAGGAAAGAGGCCAGTCTCTAAGTCTTTATATTTTTCTCCAAGGAAGTCTTGGACCTTTGCTAATTGACCCAAACCACGTCAAAGACCAAAAGGGGCATTTGGAAATCTGGGGATCACCAGCAGCACCACAGAAAATTCTCTTATATTCTCACTTCCCAGGGATATGGGTATTCATTTGTTATACGTTTGCATAATCAAGATGAGTTGCTCAAAGAACCTTCACTGAAACAAGTTCTTATTCAAGGAGACTTGCTAGTCTCACTAGACAGAGGAATAGCTGACAGTCCCTCTTGATTAAAATAATAGGCTCTGCTTCGCTAGGCACTCTGATCCATTTATCATTGTCTCATGTGATTCCACCAATCATGCACATTCTCCTTCCAATGCACCAAGTGCTAAAATACACGTGAAACAGGCAGTTTGCCAGACCTGCTTTCAGAATGACCACTCTACTGATTCCAGGTCAAGAGTTTCCATGTCCTTGGCTGTTGGCAGCCACTGTTCCCTATGAAGCAACTTAACTTTGTCCCCTGGGCAGAATGCTTGCAGACCTTAGGGATTTAGTCCTTATATTGGTAGAGGATATATTGGCACAAAGAGTACCCAGCAGTAGGTACTCTGTATTTTCTTTGATTGCTGTTAAATTGGAAGGCTGTGTTTCTAATGTGCTTAGGTGGGTGAGGGTATAAACAGAATTTTCACAGACTTGCCTCTGAGCTCACTCATTGTAGAGGAGTACATGTCAGATTCCAAAGAAATGGCTAGCCAACAGATTTCTGGAGTAAAATCTGTCTGTAAATTGGTAGCCGCCTGTGTTCTCACCTTTGAAAAGGTGGAGGTTAGAGAGAGAGCAGAAGAACCCCAACCACTCTGCCCCTTTTTTCTTTCTTAGGCTCAAGTCCCAAGGGGTGTTGCCATAGTTGAGAGGTTTGCTCAGGGAATCAGAAAAGATAGGCACAGCTGTATGCTGTCCAATCAGGGTTAGGCAGAGGGGCAGCCATTTGGGGGCTCATGAGGGTAGGATCCCACCTCAGGAGGGTAGACCAGGTCTCGTGGATTCCAGGGCCTTCATAACTACTTGCCAGCTCTTAGTGATTCTCTGTTATAATTCCTCTCTTTTATTTTTAAGACTTCAATAAAATCTTATAACTGTTCCAGTATCATCTCCTCTATTCTGTGGAGGAATTAGAGAAAGGTCATAACCATGCTAGAGATATGAAGGTAAAAAACATAATTTTAGGAGTAAGAATGATGGAGCCTGTTAAAATCTTCAAAAGGCAAATGAATTCTAAGAACAATAGTTGCAGGTGGTGGCGGTGTTGGGCCTGTTATTTGCCTCTTACCATCTGGAGACTCTCTGGACTGTTGACCTGGAATGTGTTGAGCCATGCTTGATAGCTAGTTCAAGATGTTCAACTAGGCTCTCCCCTAGTTCAAGCATCCTCAACCCTGGCAAAGAATCCACCACTATTATAGGCTTCCTTCCTGCTGCTTCCTCCCAGGGCTCACTGCTAACACAATGGCTGACACATTGTTTTGTTTTTCCTCCTGGGTTCTCATGACTCATGGAATTTTCTGGAACATACTAGACACTCAATAAAAATGTTGAATGTTTGAAAGAACAAACGCACACTTGACAGAATGTTGTCACTAGGTTCTTATTGGAGGACCAAAAATTACAACTGAAAGTCTGAAAAATGATGTACCCTTGTATCAGGTGTAGTGATCAAAGAGGCAGAAAACCTGCTTCTGGTAAATTGAGGAAGGTCATTATTAGTGGGAGGAACCCTGGGGCAAGTGTAGGGTCCGAAAAGAGGGGTAGCTTTTAGTGGAAGACTGAAAACCTGGCTTCAAATCTTAGATCTAGTTACTGGATAGTAAAGCAAGCAGCTCTCGGTTTTAGGCGATGTCTAATTTCAAAGTGAAGTTTTTGTGTCAGTCAAATTATTCATCCATTTGACATTTATTTAGTACCTGCCATGTGGCATAGCAGGTGTGACTGCAAAGCCCTAGAGATTCAAAGAGGATTAAGATAAAATCCTACCACCTCACAGGGATGGAAACCTCTACCCACACTGTCCACCTCAGTTTTCCAGTAATTCACTCTGAAGCTGCAGTGTGGCCACTTTTTCTTGTTTATTAATTGCAGTATATACGGAAAAGCAGCTTTTACATGTGTGCCTGGCAATGGGAGGGGCTGAACTAATGAAAGTCAGAAGAGCTTGGCTCCTCCTCTTTCTAGAGACCGCTGACCTTTTCCTTACCTTTTGTGGATCTCTTTTTTCTTCTTTTGTTATATGAAGTGTGCAGAGAAAGATGATCTCTAAAGCTTCTCCGGGTCAGTGCTTGGATTTTACGAAATTTAAGAAAACACATCCTCTAGTGGAGTCATTCTTGCTTCTGGCCGCTAGGGGTCAGTACCTTAAAAAGCAAACCGGCCACATTCCATTCTCTTGGCCATGAGCATCCTCATTGAAGCAAAAGCAAAATGGTATTTGCTTACCTTGTTTTGGATTGGAAGAAACATTGGGCATTATGGAGCCTTGGAACTGACGTCTTTCAACTCCTCTGTCTGAGCATTCGCTGCAGGGTTTATTTACTAACAATCTTTGTGTGTGAGAGGAACAAACAGAAGGTGCAGCCCTAGCCATTGAAGAATTTATTGTCTATACAGATCCAAATGCAGTTATGTGTGACAGGAATGAAGAACAATTTAAAGTGACCCTTCTTTGGTGCCGGCCCCTTCATATCCAGTGATGCAGTGGCTGAGAGTTAAGGGGAAATGTTTTCAGAGCAGCTCTTTTCTCATGGGTGTTGTAGGAAAGGCATTATTTATCCCTCTCCCCGAGTTCCTGACACTCTGAGAAACAGGAACTTCCACATTCTTATAATTAGTGACTCAAAACTGCCAATGACAGTGGACGCGGTGGTGCATGCCTGTAATCCCAGCACTTTGGGAAGCTGAGACTGGAGAATCATGAGTTCAAATCCAGCCTCAGCAATAGTGAGGCACTGAACAACTCAGTGAGACCCTGTCTCTACATAAAACCCAAAATAGGGCTGGGGATGTGGCTCAGTGGTTGAGTGCCCCTGAGTTCAATCCCCGGTACCAAAACAAAATAAAACCAAAAACTGCCAATGACTTGTCTCTGCCTCTGAGTGGCTCCTTCAATGGAGAGAGGAGGAGCAATTCTGATTGGTGAGATGGCAAGAGTCTGGCATCTCTTGGCTTTGGTCATCGTGGGGAGTGGACTGTGTGCACAGGGTCAGTTGGCAGGTGTGGCCTCTCTTGGGTGTTATGAGGTTGACTTGGAGTGAGGCAGTTCTCTCTCTTCCCTGGGGCTGAGTGGAGACCTTTCTCTTGTGTAAAGCACATCAGGTCTAAATCTAGAGTGGCCATTGGCAAGTTTCTTTCAGCTTCTTCTTTTAAAAAAATTTTTTTTTTTTTTAGTTGTAGATGGACACAATGTCTTTATTTTACTGCTTTGTATGTGGTGCTGAGGATCAAACCCAGGGCCTCATGCATGCGAGGCAAGCGCTCTACCACTGAGCCACAATCCCAGCCCCCAGCTTCTTCTTTGATGATGGCTCTGATAGGAAAGCCAGTGTTTTGGTCCATTTGTGCCTTCTGTGTGTATTTCTCAATCAGCAGAGAGCAATGTGATTAAATGGAAGTCTCTCCAATTCTACCGGAGGAGGTGGATCAATGTTGTTCCTGCAAAACACTTACTACCATAGTGTTGTTGATGTGGCTGGGGTGGGGTTTCAGCAAGAGTTATCTTTGGAGACACAGGTTGGAGAAAGGAAACAAATGCAGACTGCCTCCATTTATCATCATTTGGTATAGTTGTGATCAAACTAAAGTGAATATGAAGGACAAATAGTAGACAAGAAGTCATTCAAATACAACCGGAGGAGCATGTGGGAGAAACATATTTCTTCTGTGTCATGGTCATGGTGCAAAATCATGAAGGATCCACAGAAATTGCCCCAATTACAATGATTGCATTCATTGAAATAGAACTTTCCAGCATCACTGGAAATTCAATCACTCATTTATATATCCAATATTTACTGAGCATTGGTTATGTGCCAAGCGCTGTTTCGGGTGCAACGTGGATAAGATCCCGTCCTTCCTGGAGCTGACGTTTATTTGAGAGTCCATAAGGCGCTGTGGCAGGTGACGCCCATGCCTTTGCTATAGCCCTTGGCCTTAATTGGTTGAGGGCTCTGACAGATCTCCAAAGTTCTCATCTCCATCTGAATCCTTTTTCAAAACCTTGAGACATGTTTCTGCCAGGTGTCACTGGCATACCCATGGTTGGAGAAAGAGTATTACTGGGAGAAGCCTTCAATGAATGTCTCTTGGGAACTGGCTTTTAAATTTTCTGCCTTCCCCCTTTGGGTGACCCAGTTCTGGGGACTGTGTACTCTCTCATTTCCCCTGGCTGTCCTTTGGGATCAGCTCCAGTCAGCTACTGTGGCGGTTTACTTAGCAACACACACACTTTTGATGTTTCCTTTACCTCCCCAAGAAACTACTTACACTTTGCTCCTTGCCTCAGGCTCTGCTTTTAGAAGAGACCAGCTAAAACAATCACTTTACACATATGTTTTCACATTTGTTCTTGGAAGGACTCTGAGCTGAAAATCCTGGTTCCTACCCAATGACACCCTTTGGAAAAAAGAATTAAGACACATCAAAACAACAACAAAAAGATTGGCCAACATGTCTTGCAGATGGGTTTTGAACAAGCAACTCTGTTGTATCCAATGTATTTATACTTCTAGCTGATTGGGCCAAAGGGGCTTCTGATCCAGCTGGTGGCTAAATCTTAGGTTGGCTCCTTGGCCAATAAGGCCTGACTAAGTCATGAAATCCTCACTCTGGGACTAGGGTAAACTAAGAAGTGAAGAAAGAACCAGGCAGGGATTGAGCAATTAGAGCTAAGCACAAACAAAACAAAATAAAAACACAACATAAAAGCAAATTAAAACAAAACAAATAAACAAACCAAAAGCTGGAGCTCAGCAATAAGAGGTCAGGTGGAAATTATGAGAAAGTGGAATCCATGAAAATAGAAAAGAGGGTGAAGAAACCAGCTGGTTGGTATGAGAAGCCCACGGATGCAGAAAGAACTTTCAAGCAGAGTAGAATCAAATTCACTGCTGTGGGTCACAGTCTGGATCTCCCCAGTCCTCCACTGAGATCCTTGGGGGCTGCTGGAGCCATCCAGCTCCTAGAAGGCCTGGTCAAAGCAGGGATCTAGCATCTATTATTCCTGCTTTGATTTTGTAAAAAGACTATTTCAGAAAACAGTTGCCAAGTTTTGCTTTTAATTGAGGATGTGAAACTAGGTATGATCTTGCCTTTTAGAGTTGAATTAGCTTTAAACTCTCATCAGAGCTGGAAAGAAACCAAAGGCTTATTTAATTCAGGGAAGGCAAACTTCATCTCAAGGGTGGAAACTTATTGACGGTGGTGGTCACCTGGAGGCTTTGCTGGGTATTCTGAGGCTGCCCTGGACACAGTGGGAAGGAATGCTTGATTGATTAAGCATCATCTGCCAAGAGCAGAGTGTGGAGGCAGCCACATACTGTCCACCCCCTTCTAATGTGGAAGTGGAGGGTTACAGGAATTAGGTACTCAAAGTCACACTGGGCCGATTTCTGCTAATTATTCTTTTTGGTACTAGGGATTGAACCCTGGGGCACTTAACCACTGAGCTAACATTCCTAGCCCATTTTTGCATTTTATTTGTAGGGAGGGTCTCATTGAGTTGCTTAGGTCCTTGATAAGTTGCTGACGCTGGCTTTGAACTCGTCATCCTCCTGCCTCAGTCTCCCAAGACGCTGTGATTATAGGTGTGTACTACCACGCCTGGCACACTGGGCCGATTTCTGAGACTACAGCTCATATCTTCTGCCTTTCTACTCATCAGCTTCTCTGACATCTTTCTGGTCCAGCTAATTTTGACCATTTACAATTACTTCAGGAAACTAAGAATATCTTCTCATAAGAAAATTTATTATGGGCTGGGATTGTGGCTCAGTGGTAGAGCGCCTGCCTCGCATGCATGAGGCACTGGGTTCGATCCTCAGCACCACATACAAGTGAATAAAAAATAAAGATATCTGACCATCTACAACTAAAAAAATTAAAAAAAAAAAAAGAAAATTTATTATATGAGAAATTGTATGCCCAGTCCTCCTGAAGTTTACTAGAATCTACATTATGTCTTTGAAGGCAGTTTAGGAGGGTAAAGTTGCCAGATTTAGCAAATAAGAAAACAGACTATCCAGTTAAATACTTGAGACATACACTGAGCAATTATTTGTTGCATAATCTGAAATTCAAACTTGAATTTCCTGAATTTGATCTGGCAATCCTAACCGGGGATAAGATACGTCACTGCTTCTTGTTTGTATATCTTATTGTATGGATGCATATGCGTCGTCACTGCTTCTTGTTTGTATATCTTATTGTATGGATGCATATGCATTGTAGGTCCTGAGCATCTTGCATACCAAACATCGAATTATTATTTGCCAATAGTCTGATCAACTGGGATGCCTCGGGCGACATATTCACTTCTAGTTCTGAATAGAGTAAGACCCGGATGTTTTCTGTAGACAAACTTTTCAACTCCCCATTATTGTTCCTGAGTAGTTTCATTAACAATAGGGATGCACAGCAGTGCCAGATTTGTTCTTTGAAGCGGCGGTAGGGATAGATGGCATAGATTTTGACGTTTCTTCCTTTTATTTCAGCTAAGGCAGCATCTCACAAATACTCTTGTAAAAGAGCACTTTAGTCTTGTAAGAGCATCTATGCAATCAATCCCTGAGAGCTTATAGTCTTCTATCCCAGCGCTCTCAGTCGTTCCTTGGAATGCTGGCTGGATTGGGCAAGCCCCTGGTTCAATGCATTCTGCCACCTCCGTGATGGCACTGGAGGAAGGCCATGAAGCCAGGGTTCATGTTGTTGCTCATAAACGCCTTTGCCATCTGACACATGCATGGGTTCTGAATGACTTCATGCCATAGTTAGCCCATTGAGTTTATAGTTCCGGACCATTAAAAACTCAATAAAATGATGTCAATTCAAGACTCATTTTCTTCCCTGTTCAAATTAGGAGGGAATAATTTAAAAAATACACAAACTAGCATTATTTTGTCTTATTCTTATTTGAAGGATCGCCTGGAGTAGAACAAGCCACCAGAAACTTTAAGGACAATGTCATTTCACACTGTAACCGGCAATTTCAAGGGATTTGTTTTTGTCTCTCCCTTTAAGACCTTTTCTCTGCAATTCTTTGGAAGTAAAATAGTTTGCAACTACTCTGATGATCCAAGAGTCTATATAAAAATGTGTTATGTAAAATGACTCAAATATGTTTATTATAAAGATTGAAAAGAAAGATCAAAAGGATAGAAATTAGAAAAACAACTTTTAATTACTTATTTTTATTCAAACTTCTTTTCTAAGCACATGTGCAAACACACTTTAAAAATGGGATAATTACTGAAAATATTCTTTAGTAATCTAGTTTTTTCCATTACTATTTCATGATCATCTGTGATACTAGTACATTTCCACCCTCAGTTT
>PVHX01000150.1:60776-275883 GCA_004024805.1 Geosciurus inauris
AAAAAAAAAAAAAAAAGAAATACTTTGGCTATAGTAAGAAGGACCTGCAATAAGGTCAGACTTTCTGCTGCCTTTTGGACACCTTCAGGATGGGATACAGGTCAACTTGAGGGTCTCACAAGGGAACAAATATGTATCTTACCTGAACAAATGACCAACTATGTGGTCATGTCTATAAAAAAGGTCAGTTAGAAGATGATTATTAGCAAATGCAACGATTGGGGACTGAGTGGGCTCTACCATCATGCCAAGGTTGCAGAGAAGTGGTTCTCAGCTGAGAACAATCTCCCCCAGGGGACATTTGGCACTATCTGGAGACACGGCTGGCTGTCATTACTGAGGCCAGGTGCTGCTGGCATCTAGTGGACAGAGGCCAGGGACGCTGCTATTTGTCCTCTGATGGACAGGCAGCCCTTCACAATGAAGAAGGATCTGGCATAAAGTGTGGCTGAGGTTGAGTCACTGACTTGGGGCAAAGAGAGAAGGACGTGTTCATGTGTCTCTTGGAAGCCATGGCGTGGCATTCAAGTTTCATAAGTTCTTGATTAAAATAAATTTTCATTTTTGAGGGATTCTTCAGTTATCCAACACATTTGTCATGTCTTGGGTTTGGTTTAAAAGCCACACTGGGGCCCTGTGGAGAGGTGATTCTGTTAGGATTCATCCTGAGAAGAGGCATGCCTGGGTTGGTGGAACTGCTCCACCCCAGGAGGAATCCAGCTTGATTGGATTTTTCTAAGCATAATGATATGCAGATTATGCTAAAATTTTGCCCAGGTTCTCCTTGACCCAGAGGATCTGCAGGGGACCCTTGGGGCCAGTCTTTGTTCTTTGCACTGAGCCAAAGGAGCGGGGTGGATTTTGGGCTCTGTAGAGTTTGCAGAGCTGCATGGTCAGCCACATACTATTTCCATAATGAATGAGCCTGTTGGTAAGGCTCCCAGCTAAAGCAGAGGAAATCAAAGCTTTCTGAGCAAAGAAGAAGATCGAGGGTAGAGTGACTCCCTCACAGCGCCATGACCTCTTTGTGAAACTGCCTTAAGGCAGCATCTTAGGTGGGGAGTGCTGGGGTCCAGGCTCATGGCAGGGCACACATTGGGCAGGAGTTAAAACCTGCGTTTACTAAGGTTTGACAATGGGGAAATCGCCCAACCGCTCTGAGTCTCGGTATTTTCATCTCTAAAAAGATAAGAAGATAATTTAACTTATGATGAACTGGAAAGGTATTTGTTTAGAAGTTTGAACCCCAGAATGCTCCACTGGCTGCTGATGCTGTTGCAAATTCAAGAAAGGAGTTTCCAGAGGGGATGCTCTGGCAAAACTGTTCATGACTGCAAGGTCTTGACCCCACACCACCATGCAATTTTCTTGTAAGTGGAGCTGGACCACTTCTGAGACCTGACGGCTCCTTCTGCATTAGTTACAGGCAGCCTTAAACAATACTGAAAGGTATCCCTTCTGCACTTCTCAAAACAGGCTGTGCATTCTATTGTGCTGGCTGCAAGGAATTTTAGAGACTTTAGCATAGGAAGGGCTCTAAAAGAGAAGCCTGGAGTTGGTTAATTCCCATTCACTTCCTCCAACTCCTGTGGATTTCATCAGTTTTCTACTGTCCTCTCTCTGTTCTTTGTTCTGGCAGCATGTCTCTGTGCACTGCACCACCCAGGATCCCTGACCCCTGGTGTTGATGGATTTGATCAGTGGAGGATACACATAGGAGACAGAGGGTGGAAGGAAGCATGGTCGGGGACTTATTACCCTGGCTTCCTTTCTTCAGTGTGGTCCTGGCAGAAGCTCTTCTGCAGGCACAGCTTCTGTAGGATGGTCCCTGTCCCAAGTCTTCAGGCTCTACCACACTCAGCAGCCACCTCTGCCTCCTTGTGCCCTTCAGGCTTTGGGATGGAAATGGGTTCTTGCTGTTGCCCATGTTTTGCTACCTCAACATCCCTTCTTGGTTCTTTTAACCCAGTCTGTGCCTCTGAATACAGCCCTTTCTTTCAGTCCCACTCTCTAATCCCTGCCCTATAAAAGGAGGGAAATTGGTATGGAACTGTTGGAGACCCCAGTTCTGGAGTACTTCTTAAGCATGAGAATGAGGGAGTCAGTCTCTTGAGGCCACTTACCAAAGTCTCTTTAGTTCAGCTGCCTTCAGAATGCACTACACAAGGACCAGACAGGAAGCCATAAGCCTTACTCAAAAGGATTTCACTGTAGAGAGTTGAATGAAAGGACTATACTCAAAGGGACCAGCAGGAGGGAGGAGGGGAAAGGGGAAATACTGGAGAATGATATTGGCCAAATTATGTTGTTATATTGTGTGTGGGTACAAATATGTAACAATAAATCCCACCATTATGTACTATTATAGTGCATCAATGAAATATGTAAAAAAACTAGAATGTGCCACTAACATGAGCTCTTTCTGAGAATAAAATAAGGTACACTCTATGGGGATCCAGCATGGTGCCATTTATGAAGGGAGCATATGGCAAATTGCAGCTACTGTATCCTTAGACACTGGTTTGTGATTTCTCAACAAAACAAGAAAGAAGGCAGAAAAGCAATGTAGGTTGTGACCTAGGATGGTTTTGGGGCTGTTGTTATGTTGTCTAGGAATGAATTGGATTTACTGGCCTTTTTTGATTCCATAGAGACTTATCTCAAAGAAGACACTTTATTTCACACATTTTTTATTGTTATCAAAGATAACTGCATACATTGTTGCACCTTCTAGAGTATCTTTGTAAAAAGTCTGAGAGTCTTAGGGAAAGGAAAAGTGCTTCAGTTGAGAATAATATATTCTTTCATTAAAAAGGTCAGTTGGGGAAATGACAGCCAGTGGGATAAAATCATCACAGATGCCAGGCTAATATAGTGAGAAATACTTAATTGTGACCAAGTATTATCAAAAATTAGGTTATCTTTGAGAAAAGTGATTATTTAGTATCATGCAGATAAAAATAAATGTGGGTTTGATTTTATATGGAAACACTTTAGAGAGGTGGTGTTTTTGTGTCTGACTGCCAATTAAACAATGTTTCTTTTGTCTAGGTCTGACCTATTTTCTTTTGGGAAAGTATCTCTTCCCACCTTGAATCCATGGGACTTTGATGGAAAAGATACTGTTTCTAGCTCCAGGGAAGGTGCCACGCAGCTCAGGCCAATGGGACCGGCACATCCCCTTGGCTAGGCACTGGTTGAGGGATAGGCTTATGATTCAACAGGACTGGGAAGAGCCATTGGCAAAAAGACTTTTCTTGTTCTTGTTGAGACTGCAGAATGCAAACCTAGAGCTGCTAGTGCCCATCTTTGCCACAGGCAAGAACCTGACAAAATTGAAGCCAACACTGAGGGGAGCTGCTTTGTGAAGCAGGGAAAGATAAAATCATGTACATAGGATTGAGTACCCGGATCTGCCTCTGCAATCATCTGTTATTTCATTTCCCTTTTTCTTGAGTCAATAGGAGTTGGATTCTGGCAGCTAGAATCTAAAGATTAAAGCATACAGTACTACTGGGCTTTTCTGCTATGTCCCCCCTACCTCTCTCTGTCTCATTCTGTCTCCTCATGTGAAAGTTGTGACTGAAAGGACTTGTCATCCATTAACTCATCACACTTTCTATGGCACATCCTATGGCAGTTACCATGTAGAGTCCTGGGACATAAAGATGAATAGAAAAAAATCTGCATCAGATACACAAATGTACACAGGCCTGAGCAATGCTGTGAGACAGGGTACAGGCCCTGCCTGGTGGGTGAGAGCATGGGCCCTATGGCCAGATGGCCTGAGGCTACTGTGGTACTGTTTATTTCCCACATTTCTTCACCTCTCTCTTTCCCTCTGTTTCTCGCTCTGTAAAATGGGGAGCATATTTACTGTGAGCATTTTCTAGTCCATTTGGGCTGCTGTGACAAAATACTAAAAACTGTGCAGATTATGAACAACAGAAATTTATTTCTTACAATTATGGAGGCTGGGAAGTCCAAGATCAAGTTGCTGGAAGATTCAGGGTCTGAATGAAGGCCTACATCTTGGTTTATAGAGGGTGGTCTTCTTATCACTCTATTCTCCTTGTTGGCAGGGACAAGGCCATTCTCTGGGGCTTGTCACAACTATAAGGTCACTAATCTCATTCATGAAGGCAGAACCCTCTTGATTTAATCATCCCCCAAAGATCCTATTTCTTGTTACCATCATATTAGTGATTAAATTCCAACTTATGAATTTGGAGGAGACAGAAATGTGCAGACCATAGCAACGTCCAAGTGAGGGAATGCATGCAACAGGTGCTACTGTGAGTCGCACAGTGTCGCAGATGGTAAGGAAGATACATGAGGTTACCTGTTGGTCCTCTCCTGCATAGGAAAGGGGACGGGTAGAGGAAAAGAAGTAACTTTAGAGCTGGGCCTTGAAAGATGAGCTAGCTAGGTAGATAAAGACAGCAGTGGCCTTATAAGCAAATGAAACATGCTATGTAAAGGTTCTGAGGTATGCACTGGCAGGCCACCCTTGAACTACACTTATCCGCATTTTCTTGGATTATATGTTATATGTGGGGGACTTCTGCTTACCATAAAAGTAAGCAGAGGCTAGATCCCCAAAGGCCCAATGTGCCATGCTCAAGGGCACCCTTATTGGTAGGTGGGATTACATCTTTTGCAAATGACCAAATACACAAAAGGTTTAAGTTAAAATGGCATTTAGAAGTTATCATTATGGAGAAATCCAAAGAAAAATCTGACTATAGGTATATCTAGTTCAAGGTTCAAATGAAAACTCCAAGACCCCTCCTTTTCTCTTTTTATCTCCATCTTTCTTCATTTGTTAATGAATCCATTCTCAAGTAGTATTAGCTTTGTGATGTAAGATGCCAGCTGGAGGTTCATAAGCTCATGTCCAATGGGAAAGAATGACATTCTCTCCAAAGAAGTTTCAGCAAAGTCTCATTGGCTTTAATTGAGTCACCTGAACCAATTATTTTGGTGAAAGAATGCTATTCTTTGATTGATCAGGCCAGGGATTTATATCTGAAAGAGTCAATTCCACTGAGAAGCTCCTGGACTAAGCATGTAAAGGAGAATATTCCTTCAGAAGGAAGTTGGATAGCAGAAAAAGAATATGAAATGCATGCCTGCTAGAAAGACCCAGAAGTTCAAGACACATTTTATATTTAGAGATTTGAAGGATCGCTGCTGGTTTTTATGCTGTGGACTGTCATGACTGTATTTCCATTTTAGAAGAATATATTAAACTCAGCATGGAGGATGAGTTGGAGGATTGTGGCTGGAGGTAAGGAGTCGGTTGCAAAGGTTTCTACTAACCAAGGGAAGAGATGATGAATATATGGATAAAACCTTGGTGTTGAGAATGAGAAGTTTCAGTGATTCAGAGATGTACATTTAGGGGCTAGAACCATAAGAATTTTGTGCTGAACAAAATTCAGGGGGAAGGGAAAAGAAGACATCTAGAATGTACTTAGGCTTGTGGCTTTGGTGACAGCATAGATAGTGATGCCATTTATGCAAAGTGGAGCTATGGAAGGAGAGAGAGGACGACATAAGGCAAAAAATAGCTAATATCTAAAATTTATGTTCATGATCTTTTTCCCAGAGTGGACCAGAAAAGGTATATTCAGAGTTCATGACTGAATAAGCACCGTTATTCACAGTGATGAATGACCCAGGTACATCCTTGTGCAGAATGTGCACTGGGAAACTGGTCCCGGGTTCATACACGTTTCTGACCCACACTATGGTCTAAACCATATCCTTGCTTTTTCATTTGTTTTGCTGTTTTCTTCTATCCTGAGTGTTACTGATGTTTTCTGTTTGTATTTTACTTTTCTAAGATGCTGTAAACTTTTCTAGAACAAGATAGTATGTAGTCAATTCATATTGCCTAATTAATATTCATTACAAGTTAACCCTTACAAAGAATTATTGGAATGAGACTTAAATTTTTCTTTAAAGAAAATCACTCTTCCATTTTCCTTACACAAATATCCATAAATGTGGAACAATGGTACCTGCTAGTTTTTAAAGAAACAAAAGACACTGGCATTTATTTGCTTAAGATTTTATTCTTTCAATACCAAAACTGCATTTTCCTTTCCCATGTCAGCTGTCTGATCCCCATCGCCACCCCACCAGATATTTCAAGATAAAATTTATCTCAGGGCCTAAGACTAATAGGAGAAATGTTGTTTAAAAAGCTCCCCAAAATAGGCTTTGAAATGAAAAGCATTTACAAGATAAGTAAACAGTGTCTAAAAATAAATGCATTTGTAGATCACGCTCAGAAAAAAATTTACACAACAATCTCTCTCGTGGGTCATGACTGTCTGCATGACATCTCCATTTCCACTTTCTCCAGCAAATTCGGTTGTCCTGAAATGGCCTAAATTTTCTATTTCCCAGATTAGATAGCTTCTGTTATTTGTACTTTATATCCGGGAATTCTGGCATCGGCTGTTAATGTGTGGGCTAGTGACTATCTCAAACCCCTTTTGCTCTCTCTTCTTGACCTAATCCTCCTTGCTCTTGGACTCCTGGGCTTACTGCCTAACTCTGGAGAGCAACAAGAGGACAGAATACGGAGGCAAGGTGGGTCTGAAAGACCAGAGCCAAGCACTGTGCCCAGCTGAAACCCATCGATCATTACAAGTTTCTTCTCTGATAATGGCAGCACCCCGTTCTGGAATATGCACACACTTTACCCACACTCACGAAGTCCCCACTCCTCAGGCTGGCCTTTGGGGCTCTTACAAATACGGTCCATCAATACCTGTCCTGGGTCTCTGCTCTCACTTCATACTTTGTCTGCACTGCTGTTTCTGCCTGTGTGTCCTTCTTTTCACTGGGGTCACTCCAGGTCCTATCATCACCTAAGGCCCAGTGGGCAGAGATTTCCTCGGTCCTCTTCTATCACCTCACAATTTGGAAGGAAACATTTCATCCTCTTTTACAGCATTTTGTCTCTATCCTCAGTCGAAATGCTTAGCATATTTTAGTGTGTTCTTTTCCAGAATTATAATTTTATATATGCATTCCTGCATCCTTAGACATTTGATGGCAGGGATTGTACCCCATATCTTGGTGTTCCTTTGTCTTCACAAAGGAGGTTATGTGATCCATACATCACAGGCATCGAAATACTTATTAAATTAACTTATTAAATTAAGCCAAGAGAGGAATAAATAGAAGGGGCACTGAAGATACCAAAAAAGCTTAAGGGAATACGATTTAGATATACCAAGGAAGTGGGGCATGGGACAGATTCACAGATAAACTGATGAACTGCAGTTTAGTGGTCAATAAGAAGTGGGACCCGGGGGCTTGGAGGAGACAGCTATTTACCTGTTTGCTCTCTCTCCTGCCCGCTCCTGTTCATTCTTTGATCAGCTCCTTGTAGATCAACGAGCACTCATGGATCAGTGGCTGTATACTTTGCCTCATTTGAATTCAAGACTTAGGAAATCCACAAGAAACCACATGTTAGAGTAATAGAAAGCAGTGGCTTTATTTGTGAGAATGCGGTCAGGACAGATGTTTGATTTAGGAGAGCATCGCATTGAAAGGTTTGGGAGAATGACCTGGCTGTTTCTCTACATTTCTGTCTTCATTTTTATTACCCCTCCCAGGCCTCTATTCTATCTCTAGGATTGTTACTCCTTCCCAGTTGAAAATACCATGTTTTGAGGGAACGGTCAATAAGCAGGTGCCGAATTCCTCATTTTCTCTGCATCTATCAAACCTACTTAAATACACCTTGGCATGCCTACTCTTTTCTCATGTGTAAAATCTTCTCTGGTCCCCAACTCCAGGAAGAGCAGGTCCTGTGTAGCTCTAGCATTGAATCCATCTGTTTTCCGTGGTGCCCATAACACTCCATAACACTGAGTTGTGACAGTGAGCTCCCGGCACTCCAGCCTGTATGAAGGTCAGGCTTTTGTTTTAACTTAGTATTCCACCAGCCTCAGGGCCATGGTGTTTGGTCCACCTAGGCACATCAATGAGCCATTGAGTGAATATACACCAGCACAAAGAACTGAACAATAAAACAAAAGAAATTTATCCCTTTAGTTGGCTTGAAAATGCTCAACATATCTTACTTTTGTTTTTTTTTTTTTTTTTTTTTGGTACTGGGGATTGAACTCAGGGGCACTCAACCACTGAGCCACATCCCCAGCCCTATTTTGTGTTTTATGTAGAGACAGGGTCTCACTGAGTTGCTTAGCGCCTCGCCATTGCTGAGGCTGGCTTTGAACTCGCGATTCTCCTGTCTCAGCCTCCCTAAGTGCTGGGTAAAGGCTTGAGCCACCGCGCCTGGCTCTTACCTTTGTTTTTTGACCTATTATAGCCTTTTGAGAATGGTCAAACTCTGTCTGGGATGTTATGTTTCTCTTAAATAACAGACAAAACTAATTTTATGAATATTTAATGGGACAATATCATCACCAGCTGACTTTATCACAATGGGCAGTTAATAAAGATTTTGTCAATATTGTCTTTAATTTGTTTAAATATTTATGAACATGACTTTCAAGAGAATTCATATCTGGAGTTCTTGTAGATAGCTCATGTTGGTGTGGTTTAAGCTGTGTGATGGTTTATCTTGTTTTGACAAATTCTGCCAGAACTGTCTGCAAATGCTCTGGAATCTGAGTAGGAGTTTCTTTGGAACTGCTTCCTGCTTGTCCCACCTTCCAGTAACCTAGATGAAATCAAAGTATCAGCCATGGTGACCTGGGGACTTTCAGGTCAGCAGTCTGGATCAGAGTTCATCATCTTCTGATATGGAATCCAGGTAATCTGTGTCAACGTAGAGGAGAAATCCAGAGAATAAGCTGTCTGCCCAGCCTGGGTCTGAGAAGAGGCCGTTCTGGTCTGTGAAGAAGATCTCCAGCCAGACTTCATCTTCTGGCTGCAAGTAGATGACTGTGGAGCCTGAAGCCACATCATGGTTCCCGGTGTTGGCGTCAAAGGTCCTTATCCGGTACTGCCCATTGTGCACCAGCCCGATTGCAAGGTGCTTATTGGCCAAAGTGATATCATAAGAAAAGTAGTAAATTCCTGGGAAAGCACAGATGAACTTCCCTGTCGCAGGGTTGTAGTGCTCACCCTCATTGAAGAGCACCTTGTTAAATATAATAGGTATTCTTTCTTCAGGGTAGCTGGTTGTGATGCCAACAGAAAAGGCGGATTTGAGCACGATGCTGCCACATCGGCAAACTCCAGGCAGCCCTGGGTCCCCTTGGTCTCCTCGGTCTCCCTTTGGTCCAGGAGGCCCAGCTGGACCTACTTCTCCTTTCTCTCCCTCTGGTCCCATGGGTCCTTTCTTCCCAGTCTCTCCTTGGTCCCCTTTCTCACCAGCAAGACCCAGAGGTCCAGTCTTACCTCTCAGACCTTCAAAGAGAGTTGACAGTTGAATTAATAGTTCCTCTAAAGAGTCATGAACAGCATTACCTACGCAGTCCCAGGACGCCTTAACTTAATCTTTTCAGTCAACCTTTAACAGTGTACAACTAAATAATAAATCCTTTAAAAAATCATTGATACACTAAAAATGAAAATAGAAAATTTTCATCAGAATTTCAAGTCTATTTTCCTGAGTATGTTACACATCATTTAGAACCTATCTAATTTAAAATAATCAACTCTTATTTTGATGATGGATCACCCATCATCCAATTATTCACATCCAGGTACTGGTCACTGCCTGAAGAATTCAATGAGCACAATGATATTGTTCTCCAGAGTAGGCTCATGAGGGCAAACAGAACACAACTAATTCTTAGAGTCTACTTAGTCTCATGCCCCACTCTATTTCAGTTAGTTTTTAATAAAATAATTAATCAAAGTTAAATTTGCTTATGTTTATGAACCATTTATTATGTGCCAAGAACAGCATCGAGTTTTATTTGCATGCATTATCTCATTTGAATTTCACACAACTTTATGAACTAAGAATTATTAGTACTTTCATTTCAGATGAGGAAGCTAAGCCATGGAAAAATTATTTTGCTCAAGGGATAGAGCTAATGAGTGACAGAGCTATGATCTCAATGACATGTGTCCTGCCTGACTGGAGACTGAGCATCCCTCAGAGGCAGTGGCTAGAGTATAAACTGGCACATAGGGGAGCTGGGATCACAGCTCAGTGGTAGAGCGCTTGTCTAGTGTGTGTGAGGCACTGGGTTTGATTCTCGGCACCTCATATAAATAAAGTAAAATAAACAGGCACATAGTGTCAATATGCTACAATAACCAGAAAACGGTGACTACTGCCACCTTGCAGAAGTTCCTTTGTGGAGGAGAAAACTGATGCCTTGAGCGGTGAAGAAACTTGCTTCTGTGGCAAAGCTAGGTCTAGAGGCCAAACCTTAATAGCCTGTTGATTTTGCTTCATCCTCAGAATGCCCTTTACCTTTGGGGCTAGGCTCAAGAACCCTAATTCTGTTTGGCTCCGCTGCTATGATTGTTTCCTTTTAGGCAAGCCCATTAATTTAACTTGGAAGGACAACTATGAAAAAGTTTTCAACAAATTTAAAGTTACCATACAAGATCCATTTCTCTATGCCCATATCTCTATATGTACAGATCAGCTACAAGTGCAGAGAAATGGTGATCATGGTTTAAATAAGGAAAATACACTTAATTTTAAAGCTGCAATGATTTAATACTGTAAAAAGATGTTATTCAATTTGTTATGGTTTAGATATGAAGTATCCCCAGAAGGTCACATGTGAGACAATTCAAGAAGGCTCAGAGGTGAAATGATCAGAGTACAAAAGGCTTAAACTAATCAGTGGATTAATCCACTGATGGATTAGTTGGGGGGTAGCTCTAGGCAAGTATAGTTAGTGGGTTTGACTGGATTGACAGGCCACTGAGGCCATGCCTTTGGGGTTCATGTTTGGTCCCTGGTCAGCTGAGCTCGCTCTGCTTTTTGGCTTTCATGTTCTGAGCTGCTGTTTTTCACCACGCCTGTCTGCCATGATGTCTGCCTCACCTTGAAGCCCAGAGGTATGAGGTTGGTCATCTATAGACTGAATCTCTGAAACCATGAGCCAAAATAAACTTTTCTTTTCCAAATTGTTCTTGTTAGGTCTTTTGATGAGTGCACTGCAAAAGCAGACGTAAGCACAGTTGTATGGCCAAATCCATTTTATAAATACTTCTCATATCATGATACTTTCTCCAAAAATATCCAAATTATCAGATATCTGTAATACACTTTGTAATCAGAGAAAAAATATTGCAGATATATAGTTTTTAACTATAATTCTGTTCTCAAGAATTTTTATAAAGATAAATCTTGATAGTGCTTTGGCATTTATTTGGATATTGTACATACAGATGTGTGTGAGTTTTGATTTTTCTTTTTTTCAGTGAACTGGCAAAGTTAACAATGAAGCATTCTGGGTAATGTAAATTTGAGAAGAATTAAAGCTTTGCCTTTAATATAGCAAGTATTGTGATTTAAAGATTTTGAAAAGTGGCTGTTGGCAATTTATTCTGCATAGAGGATGCCAAAAGTGAGTGAGACCTTTACTTGGTAGGTCAGGACCAGTGTTGTCACGGGTGCAGTCCTGCCTCCCAGCTGCAGATGGTTTTTCTTGTTAAGCTGAAACTCTGCTAGTCCCAGCCAGAACACTCTGATATTTATTTCTTGAAATAAGGTCAGAAAAGTCTGATCTGTCCATGTTTGCTTCTTTTGGGTAGAAATGGAACATGAATATGATTTTATTCATATATTGTTAAATTAACTTTAGAATCAAAGACCACAACTCCTAAATTGCTATTTTATCTTCAACAGGAGCTTAACTTTTTCTGTCGTCATCATTGATTTTTTATGTAGTAATAAAAATTATTTTGGTCTCAGGAACAATTTTAACCATGAGATTTCATTATGAACACAAATCTCCTTGCTTCTATGACTTTGGGTACATCACTCTTGGCTACAAATGCTACACTTGCTAAAAAACAAAAAGCAGACCTAAATCTATTTCAAACTTACTGAGCAAAGGAGTCAGTAGAGACTCAGTGGATCTGAGGTAAAACTCACTTTGGCCATAGATTACTTAGCTGCATTTGCTCTCTGGCTCCAGTTTCCTGGTAGTTGAAATGAAGGTTTGGACTAGATTGCTTGAGTCTCATCATCTTAAAAATTCAGTGAGACCAAATCATAAAAACTGGGATGTAATTTCACAATGCTGCACACGGAAAGATCTTCACCACCTCCATGCCTGGATGTCCTATAATAATATTTAGTTAATGTGCTGAGCTGCTGGGTGATAGACAGTCATGGACTAACTGTACTAACTTACAGGAATTACTTTTTCATGCACGTAGAATTTGTTCATGTGCTAAAAAGGCCTACATACTAAGAGCAGAAAGAAAGGCTGAATCATTCCCCCTTTCCCTATTTAGTCAGATATATGCTCAGATAGGAGAATTATGGAGTGTTAGTCTATGCTTAGGTAATGAGACTTGAACAGAAACAATTTCTTCTTACTTTTCCATGAAACGTATTTACCTTGATTTCCTCTTCAGGGCCATTTTATCTATCCATCCATCCATCCATCCATCCATCCATCCATCCATCCATCCATGGATCTATGCATGTATGCACACATCCATCTAAACCATGTAATATTGGTTGACCATCCACTAGATGCCAGTCATTGTGACAGGGGTTGGTTGTGTGACATTGGCACAAGAGACACCTGCCTCATTCTCAAATTAGTTGTTATTATCGTGAAATCTGCAAATACAGGTCATAGACAAGCTGATTGATACCTTAAATCCATATAGTAAACTGGAATGAGGGATCTGTTTCATGAGTTAGTTCTAGTGATATTTGAAAAGATTTTTATGGGTATGCATTCAAATTCAATAAAATGTTAATCTGCTACAATAATTACTACTACAGACCTGTGTGTGTGTGAGAAAGAGAGCTATTTTTACAGAAAATTTATAATTTAGTATAATCAGCTCTATGTTTCTAATTTAGAGCAAGGAAGTTGGACAAAAAAATACCTTTGGTTCTGCCTGGACTTGGTTGGGGTGTATGTGGCTGATATTCACTAAGGGTGACCAATGACACTTGTGGTGTCATTAAAGGAGAACCAGGGAGAAGAAGAAACCCTTTATGTCAGTTGTAGCCACATTAAAAACATATCCCCAAAGCCCATGGCTGTGCTCCTATAGTTTCTAAGAGGTATGCTTTTCTTTCTTGCTTTTCCTGTCCGAGATGTTACATAGCCTTATGTGTATTTTGGGTTTAAATAATCTCAGGCTGGGAGAGTCACTTTATTTTTGAATATTAATTTTTTAATTGATAGCATTCTTTTTATTGGCCATTATCATTATTGCAAATTATTATGGTGGACATTGAATATTAAGTTTAAAGTTCTTGACAGGTAGTAAGTTCTTAATGAAAGGTCATTATTTTGACACAGTGTAATTATGTGTTCACATATTGGCTTCCCCTACACAATTGTCTGCTTCTTAAGACAAAGACAATGTCTTATTCACGGTTTTGTTCCCAATGTCCTCAACCAAATGCAATTTTGCACTGCCCACCTCCTACCCAAGGGGACAATTGGTGGTGTCTGGAGAGATTCTGGTTTTTTTTTTTTTTTTGCAGTTGACGGGCATTAGGGGGATACTGACCAAAGTCCTGCAGTGCACAGGACACCCACCTGCACAAACAAGCACTCAACCCAAATGCCATTAATGCAGAAGCTGAGAAGCACTGCCTAGAAAAATACTGTATACTAATAGGTGCATAAAAATTTCTGAGTGGATTACTTACGGGGACATGGATGAACGAATGGATTTGATGCATTTGGGTGCTTAGCTAGCCTCACAGAAGGTTGAACCTGTGGTAATTATGAACATTTAATTTAATTTGAAATAACATTAGAACTACTTCATAAGACAGATGAATTATTTCTAGCTTATTATATGGCTTTGGATAGTCACGATTTCTCTGGATGCCTATTTGCAGATCAAAATGTAATAAATAAGAACAGTTAGTGTAATAAATGATTTAGTTAGTGTTACCCACATGGCCGTTATTCTGTGGAGTGTTTTTCATGCTTAATTGCCCTAAACTTCACAGTTACTCTTACTATTACCGGTTTACAAACAAGGAAACTAAGGCTCCAAGAGTTTATTTGCCTAAGGTACTAAGTTAAGTCGTCAAAGGAGCCAAGACTTGAGTCTAAGTCCTTCTGGCTCCAGTGCTTATTTGTTCAGCCACTACATGCTTCCCTTCAGACACAGTACACCAAAAGGGTCACTAATATGAAACTATAATCCTGTTATTACTGCAGGATTTCAAGGACACTCATAATCTTGGCTCAGTGATAACTGATTCATGGGAATTTCCTATGAAAACTTTTGAAAAATTCCACTTGAGCTCCACATTCAAGGTTCTTTATTTGATGTTGAATCTTTACTAAATTTTTTTTTTTTTTGGTCTAACACTGAACCATATTCATAGGTTTGGCAGTATTGATTTGCCAAGTATTTTTGCATGGGAAATTCAGACATGAATTATTAGCCAATAACTGGAATATACATGTTGGTTCTATTTCATAGAACTCCAGTAAATCAGATGCAATGATTAGATAGAGGCATATATCTTAAATCTATTGACTTTTTCCTTCCTCTTTTTGGTCCTAACTTTTACACTCAGAAACGTGTTTTCAAAGATTGATTCTGAATCCTTTGGAGTTAACAGAGCCTCTCTAGAATTTCAATTTGGTTGACTCAGAAGGACTGCAGAGTCTGGCAAGATTCCCAGACCAACTTATTTGATGGGGAAAAAAAAAGTGAAAATTACTGAAGGACTAGGGGACAATTGTGTTGCTGCAAAGTGCTATAAGAAATCTATGCTTTAACTGCTACAGGACAGGTGGGAAAGCGATGAGCTAGGAAAGGCTACTGCCTTTTCATCTGTGAAAAATAAAATCCAGAAGCCCTTTTGATATCTCCATCAGTGCTGAACAAGATGGCACCCATGTGGCTGGCTCTGATGTCTGCCTCTGCTTAGTTTGTGCATCTCCCTCCTGCCAATCTATCTGTTTACCCATCCATGACCTGGGCATCCAGACATCCTCTGGAGCTGGAATAGTCGGGTGGTTCCAGGCATGGGATGCCTGAGTGCATCTCATGAGCAGTGCCTGCCCATCTCCCCTATTCTACTTGGTTATGCTGTGGCTCAGGTTCCTCACCTGCCAATGTGATAATGTCTACCTGAAACAGTTGTCATTAGGACAAAGCAAGGATGCAGGTGAAGAGTTGAGGGTGGCGCCTGAAGCATAATAAGAGCTCGGTGAATTGTTATGACTAATGAAGGTGAAGTGGAGAAGGGTTTTTAGGAGCAGTTCCCATCGAATGACGTAACAGAGAAAGGGGTCAGTGTTAGGGGGGGAGCGTGGGACATGGCTTCCTCGACCGTTACCTGCGGCTCCCTTTTCACCTTTCTCTCCTTTCCGGCCGTCTCTACCATCTCTTCCTGGAAGGCCGATGCGACCATGAGGCCCAGGGGATCCGTTTGCTCCAGGGGGCCCCGGGGGTCCAGGTAAGCCAGGGATGCTGCAGATGTATCTTGGGGAGTAGCTGTCTCCTTTGACCTGATTGCCCCGAGGTTGTCCACTTGCACAGATGGCAAAACTTGTGACATAGAGCAAGACAAACATCTTTGGCTCTGGAAGAGAAACACACACACATCAGCGCCCCCTTCCAGGGTGGAGTTTGGCGTGGCTGATTGTGTTGGGACGTGGGAACTGGCATGGGCAGCCTCTCACTCTGGTGCCCACCTGTTCACACGTGTGTTCTCTCATAATTCCACTGAAAATAACATTGTTGATGTGGAGAAAGCCTGGGTTAAACATTTTTTCAAAAGAAATCACTGCATTGTGTTTATTCGACAGAATCAGTGATAGACTTTGAGAAATGATGCTTTCATTTGCAAAAAAATGCATTTAAAAAAATAGAAAATTAGAGCTGCAAATGAATAAGATAAATATCAGCACTATTCTCATCACTCAGAGATAATTACCCTTTACTCTCCAATATATACATGCTTCCAGTCTTTTTTGTCTGTGCCATGGAGAAAAGTAATAGTGGATCATTCCTATGATTCTTCAACATTTTTACAATATATTATGAACATCTTCTTATATCAAAAGTTATTCACAGCATTAAAAATTATTGCTTTTGTCTCTACTATTTCATATATATGGAAACACATATTTATACACATATACATAGACATGTATACATGTATGTGTGTGTATATATATACACACATACACACACGGATGTAATTCACCATTATAGAAATTTGTTTCCAGTGTTCTGCCAATGTAAATGACACATCAGACATATTCTAACTAATCTTTGCATATATATATCTGTGAGCATATTTTATAGAAGTTATGGGATTCTTGAAGCAGGAAAAAGGAAGAGGCATTTGCAGGAAAGCCTTGTTTTTCACTTGATAATCATGTCTAATGCCAATTAGTGTTAATTGGAGTACTGTGCATGTCCTGAGGGGCGTCACAAACTTTAATTTAGAATCTGCAGGATACAATGTCATGGTGTCCCATTAAGCCGTTAGCACTGGGGGTCAATTAAAGAGCTATGTGATATTAAACCATGCATGCACCCCGTGCTTCAAGAAGCAGGCGCAGTTCTCTTTGGCTCTGGTCTGTAGGACGTGGGTTTCCCTCCACAAGGCTTGAGAATGGATCATTTATTAGCATGAATCCTGGCACAGAGGCTGACGGTTGGGGAGGGACGGCGCAGGCTGCGGATACCTGATTTTTAGGCTAAAATTTCTCGGGATAAGCATTTTCTTGAGAAGGTGGTTCTTGTTTTGTTTAAATGGGGGAGTATATGGATGGTTGAACCTGGGTTTTTTTTGTTTTTAGTGCTTTTGATTGTATAAAATAATGGGTTTACTAATGGCGTACTTGTACAGGCAGGTAACATGCACTATGATTATACCCATCCCCATCCATCCCCCCATTTCCCTTTTCTATTTTCCCTTCCCCTCCCCCTGCTTCCCTTCCTCTTCTCTGATGGTTTCTCTGGAGCTGGGCTGCAGCAAAATACCCACACTGTGTGTGATCTGGACTATACTCTCCCAAAGGAAATAATCATGCAACCTGGGACAAGAAATTACATCGTTTTGTTTTTTGTACTAGATATTGAACCCAGGGATGCTTAACCACTGAGCCATATCCCCAGCCCTTCTTTTTATTTTTTTATTTTGAGACAAGGTCTCCCTAAGTTGCTTAAGGCCTTGCAAAGTTGCTGAGGTTGGCTTTGAATTTGTGATCCTCCTGCCTCACCCTCCCGAGCTTCTGGAATTACAGGTGTGCACCACCATGCCCAGCTTGTTGTTTTTAGACAACTACCTCAGAGAATTTAACCACGTACACCATGCCACTTTTGTGGTACCTGGGGGGAAATTGCAACATCCTAGAGTTAGACCCAGAAATTTGTCAGAGCATAGGAATGACAAACTGAGGACAACACAGTGTGCACCTGAGATTCCGAATTAAGCCTGATTCCCAAAAATCTTACTACTGAAAAGCCAAAGCTACTTATCCAGATACAGACTCCATATTCTTGATCAAATCTCAGTGCTACCAATCTTCTTTCTTCCTTCTTAAATTAAAGAGAATGTCTTTGCCATGTTTTGTCCGTTAGGTTTGATATACCACACTGTCTTAGTCTGGTTTTTGCTACTGTAATGAAATACCCAAGGCTGGCACAAAGAAAAGAGGTTTATTTAGCTCATAGTTACGTATAGCACCGGCTCTGGAGAGGATCCCCTTGGCTGCATCACTTCAGGGAAGATGGTATCATGGTGGCAAGTGAGAGGGAGAGACCAAAAGGCAAGTCAGGGAGCCAGAGTCAGGAGGAGTGGCCTGCCTTGCGACTGTCCGCTGGGCCCCACCCCTTAAAAGTCCCACCACCACTCAGGGCATAGCTTCCAACACATGAACCCTGGAGGTACACACTTAAACCATACCCAAATCATGGTGAGCACAAACACCAAATGATTGATCCTATTGCTCAAATGGTCTTAAGGTTGTTTATGACAGCCTCAGGGTTCTGATAAAGACACCAGCACTTTCAAATGAGCTGCAGACAAAACAAAATAGTTGGAATATTCTGGGCATAATCCCTGCTACAGACAAAACTAGATGCATTGATTAAGTTGTTTCTTCCTCTCTCTTGTTAAAGACTGGTCATGGGGAGGCTCTGAGAAGGAATATGAAAATGGAGAACTTCTGAGGCTTTTAACCCACATGGAACAGAAAGCTATAGGCTGCGGCCAGGAGGAGATTTTTAAAGAGACTGGAAATGATCTGGAGGAAGTGGTCTGGGCGGTGAGGGCTTATGAAACAACAGTGCCAACTGTTAGGGGCAGAGTCTGGAAAAAGAGCAGAAGAGCGAGGTAACATCTAGTTGATGATGGACAGAGGAAGCCGAAACCTAAAAGACGTAGCCAGGCCACAAGGTGCTCAAAGAAGGGATACATAAGAGCCACCAAAGTGGACCTTGAACGACTGAGTTGCTTTTCACTGAGAAAGGCACTAGCATACCGTCTGCACCAGTCTAAAAGCACATCCCAGGTTAAGATTTTCTGAAAGGCTCTCGAGATGATTCTCCACTAACAATCCTCACATGACACAGAGGCACAAGGTGTCGTGTGCCTGATGGGCAATGATGGCCTGTTGATGAGTGTTAGTCCAGCCTTGGGACTCAGTTCGTGCAAGAGGAAAAGGGGTGGAGATCCTAATGGTGCCACGGTGGCGCCTCCCACAGCGGATCTCCACTTCACCTAGGAGCCAACAGCTTTGTGTTACCTGGTACCATGTGTGCAAGGCCCTCCTAGCTACCCTGGTTTCCACTCTGCTCACACTCCAGTTCCAGTCACCATGGATTCTCTGGTGTTCCCCAAGGACCTCAGGCCTTCACATGTTTCTTTCCTCTGTCTAAACCCTCTTCACCAAGAGGTCCACATGGCTCACTCCCTCCCCTCCTTCTGGAAGTCTTGCTCAAATGCCATCTTTTCATGGAGTCCAACCCTTGCCATTTTCTTCATGTGCAGCCTGCCTTCTCCCACCCCCGGGTCTCCCTCTTTCTGCTCTATTTTTCTCCCTCCATTGTACTCACCATCTACCACTCACTGCACGATGCCTATCTTTATTTTATATTGTACATTCTTTCTGATGGAATGGAAGCTCCATGAAAGTAGAAATCTTTGTCTTAGTCACTAATATGTCCACCTGCCTAGAACTGAAAACCCCAGCAGGGGGCAGTGGAGACTTTTTAGGGGGGAATGTGAGTTTTATTGAATAAAAACTAGTGAGAAATTATAGACTATGAAATATTGTAAGAGAAAGAGAAAAAGAGGATCTAAAGAAGGCTTTCTGGGATTTACGTGTCCCTTTTGCAGTGTTTGAAAAATACAAATAAAGGACTTGAGTTGTTTTGCCTTTGTATAGCCTACGGGGCTTAAGGATATACACAAAGTTCTTTTTTGTATATGTAATATGTGCACACTAAAATTCAAAAGAAATAGGGTATGAAATGATGAGTAAATCTCTTCTTATTTTTCTGTCTTCTCAAGACCCGGTTCCCACCCTGAAGGTGGTGACTGTTGTCAATTTCTTGTGTCTCCTCCTTCCCCCTGTTGGTACGCTTTGTACCATATTCTGCTCTTGGCCTTTCTGTTGAGCTTCCGTATGGGTATGTGGGATCATGGCTTGGGGTCCATGGGGGATTGAGTCCATGACTGCTCACCCCCCATGTATACCACAATCCAAGTTGCTCAAGGCTCTGATATAAAATGTTGGAATATTTATCTCTAACCTATGCACATCCTCCTATATACTTTAGGTCATCTCTGGATTACCTATAATACTTAACACAATGTAAATGCTATGTAAGTAGTCATTATTGTATTGCAGAGAGAATAATAAGAAAAAGTCTGTATGTGTTCAGTACACAATTTTCTAAAATATTTCTGATCTGTGATTAATTGAATCCACAGATGTGGAACCTGTGTAGGTGCAGGGCCATCTGTGCGTATCTGTATGGTGCTGACAGAACTACCTTAGTCCCTGTTACTTCAGTGTCTATAGAATATCCATCATATTTATATTTAAGTAGTTGATGGACAGGTGGGATATTGGCATTCTTTTGTTATTCTAAACAATAAGTGCTGTCAATATTTATATGTATCTGTCTGCACATGATTCATGACATGTACAGCAAAAGATTTTTCCCAGCTTGTCTTTTCACGTATTTTAAAAAAATAATTTTTACTGTCTAAACATTTTTTGAAGTCAAATTTATTGTGTTTAGAAAGCTTCCCCTACTTTAAGGTACTAAAAACAATCTCTTTCTCTAGGGCTGTGGGTGTAGCTGTTGTAGAGCACTTGCCTAGCATGTGTGAAGCCTTGGGCAATCCCCAGTGCTATGGAAACAAAGAAACAAAATATACTTTCTTTCAATTCTCCTGTTTCATTTTGTCACATTAAAAAAATTGATTTGTTAGGTTTTTTCTTTTATTAAAAACTCAGAGGTAGGGATCAGACTTTGTTTCCAACACCTTGTCTGGAACAATCCATCCTTCATGGAAAGCTCACTTCCCTGCATTCAACTTATTATTTTGTCTGGGAAGAAACCATGTGTGTCACAGCTTTATAAACTTTATAATAATTTTAACATCTTCACAGAAAGATCATTTGCATACCATGCAAGGAACCAACATATACAATCAGCACACACCATAATCCAACCTTAAGAATATTTTCAAAATCTGCAGAAGAAAGCTATACCCATTAGCAGTCACTTCTCATACAGTATGCTTTAAAGCATTCAATTGAATTATGAAAATTTATGCACAATATGTATTACATATTCAAAGTATAATATTTCAATTTTTGTGCTCCTTTGGAGTTAGAAAATCAAAGCTCTGGAAACAATGCTAATCGTGAACGGATCTGTCCTTGATGCTACTTGTAAGTGACTATTCTAGTTTTCTGTAGGGATAACAAAGTAACAAGTTTTTAAATGTTTAAACATATATTTAAAACACACATACATATATACATACCAGAGCTTTAATGTTAATGTGTGTTTGAATCTTTAAGATAGGGATGTAACATAATGTTTTGTGAACTTTTGCAAGTCATACAATCTTCTGTTCTTGCTAAACTAGCCATGAAAAAACACTGATTAAATCAATGCAAAGATTGAACTCCCAGAAAGTATGTTCACAGATTGAAATTCTTTTATAAATAGCCTATTTTTTTCCCTCTAAAAATAAAAGATGCTGTTGGTGGGAATGTAAAATGGTGCAATTTTTGTGAAAAACAGTGTAGTGAATTCCCAAGATAACTAAATATAGAATTATCAAATGATCCAGCAATTTTTTTTCTGGATATATGTGTGTGTGTGTGTGTGTGTGTGTGTGTGTGTGTATGTGTATATATATATATCCAAAAAAAGTAAGAGCAGGAACTCAGATATTTGCACACTCACGTCCATGGGTAGGAGCAGCCCAGTGTCCATTGATGATCAAGCATGACATATTCACATAATGGAATATTATTTAGCCTTACAAAGGAAGGAAATTTCAATACATGCAACAACATGGATGGAACTGGAGACATCGTGCTATGTGAAATAAGCATGTGAAATGACCAACATCGTATGATTCCTTTCACATCTTGCTCCCAGACCAGCCACATTGACAGAGGCCAACATCTACAGTGCTCTGTGGTCCCATCTACAGTCATAAAATGGCACAGCCAGGATTTGAACTGAGTTCTTTTTGTCTCCAAAAGGAGGTTTTCTTCTACATTGTGTGAAGGAGACTATAACAGATTACTTTAAGACAAAGGGCTGGACTTGATTATGAATTCAAGTTGAAATGTGTGTTTGCCTGAAAGTCAGAGGAAGAGGATAGGTCACCGAGGAGGTCCGAAACAGGCTGATCTTTGACCTCTGACCCAGAGATTCCACAAGAGCAGGCCTGTCCTTCTCTGCCTGCCCAAGAGGAGCACTGAACTGGGGACAGGATGAGGACCTCGGCTTTTTATGCCCCTGTTCCTTCTGTGTTGCACACTATTTAGCTTCTTGCTTTGGGGCTCCACGTTTCCTCACAGAGCTGCCTTTCCCGTTTGAATGAACTCCCTTCTCCTGGCACCACTTGGGTCCCACAGGGCCACACAATCGCCTTTGTGTTATAACCATTTCCTGCTCATTTACCCAGCAAAATGTTAGCTCTGTATCACTGACACATAAGACTGAGACTGGCCCACAGGAGAGTCTCAACAGGACTGGATGAAGGACACACACATTTCTTATCATCAACAGTTCATGATAAAGTTTGGCTATCTCCTGTTAAGGGCTCTGACAGCACAGCCATAAAACACTCGGACACCTGTAAAACAGTCTATGGTCTACAGAGCAATGCTAAGATCATTCCATCTGCTCAAAGGCATTCGGTGGCAGGTTGGACAGGGAACTAAGATCCAGAGATCACTGTCTATGGTCATGAAGCATATCTGACAAGATTTGGACCCAGAACTTCAGCTTCTTGGATTGTCCCTAAGAAACCACCTGTTTAATAAACTAAAACTGCACCATAATGAAAAAGGCCATTGTACCCACATTTACCAAAATCCTATAAAAGAATAAACGCCATACCGTGCTCTTGGCTGGTGAGCGGCTGCAGGATGCTCAATGCACTGAGACTGAGGACTTTTCATGAGAGCTCGGTGAAAAGCTTGCTTTGGTACCAGACAGAATAACGGGTCCAAGTTCTCAAAGATTTCCAAATAGTTGTGCTAAAAATAATCTCACTTAGTCCCAAAGAGCCAGAGGCCCTGGAAGTCATTCATCCAGTGAGGCTCAACTCAAGGACCAGTTAAAATTATGGTTTTGTTTGGGACAAACTCTAAGTTCCTGCTCCCCGTGACTGGTAAGTTTGCAAGCTTCTCCATCTCTGTGTGCAGTGGCTTCTTTTTCAGATTTGTTTACTTCATTTTTTCCCTCTTCATTTGTTTTCCAGTGAGTGAATGGTTCAGGAAAAAAATCACTCACTGCCTGGAAATTATTTTTTAACTTAGAAAAAAATGGTTATTTCCTATTCGAGAGTGTTTGAGGGGAAATCTTTAGATTCTGGACATAGGATGGGGTTTCATGGAATAATAGGGTACACTATCCTTAATCTTGATAAATGTGGCAGAAAAATGGCCCTTCAATTTTATGTGCTACAGAAAGAGAGGGTTGAGTGCTACACTGATGTTTTCTTTGTTCTTTGCTGAATGGAGACAGTGACTGAGTATTTTTAGATGACTAATATGTCTTTGTTCCTGTAGAGAACTGATCATAACAACTCAAAAGGCAAAATGATTCTCCAAAACCTAAGACTAGCCATCTTTGGTGCAATCAATTTCTTTGTTTCCTTCTGACATGTATTTCTTATATTGCCTTGGCAACAGAGATCTATAATTCATGATGTCATTTAAGTAAATTAAGTGACTGAAAAAAGTCTCATTTTTATCTTGCTTTCTCCCTCTTTCTTCTCCTGCAATGAGATCTCCAAAGGAAAGAAATGTTCAGGGTTAGGGAAGTGAACACTGTCCACAAATTTGACCAAGAATTTTAGTGGGCTCTCTGTCCTGATCAGCTTTATCTTGCCCTAGATAGTCACACTTCAATATAGAGAAAATGGTCTTTTTGAATTTATTAGCTCCCAGAATCTGAGATTCTATTTTACATGCCATGATGAGCATATAAGCATACGTATCTTGAGCATATAAGCTAGTCATATATATATTTTTTCTAAATTAGAATCTATATAATAAAGAGTCCCTGGGTTGGTCTGTCTCATCCTCAAAATAAAATGGTTGCCCTTACTTATTTCTAAGGCTCCTAATAGTGCTTAAATTTCTCTAACAAAATTCTTGTGCCAAATGTCAGCCGCTGACAAGCTTCATCTCAGATGGCTCAGTTTATTTATTTGTTCACAATTGATGACTTAAATGGGCTTTTCTCATTTTATCCTTGGAATAGCACAATCTCTGCCCAGGATCCCGAATGACTGTTGACCAACAGAAGGACAAATGTACCCCTGTCTCACTGCCTTCGCCTGACCAAGTGTTGATACAGCTGATGGATTCATATTTGCTTTTATAAGTCATTCACAACACCCATAATTTCCCCCGAATGTTGCTTACCACATTTTAAAGTGCTGTCTCCCCCTCATGTATAAATTGTGAATACTAGTAGAGTTTGCTGTGACACTTGATACCACACACCTGACCAAATCCGATTTTCCTTTATACCCATTCCCCTGCCCCACCCTTCCCAACGTCCTTACTCACCATTCTGCATATATGTGGACATACTTCTGGTGATAAGATTTCTTGTATTGTTAAAGTATTGCCATACTTTATATGTTCTGCAGTACTCAATTTTTTCCTTAAGATGAAAATTATTTTTTCATCTCGGCTAACTTAATGTACTCTATGTCTGCCTGAAATAAACTTTTCTTTCCAGAGAGAATGAACGTCTGAACTGATCTTTTAGAGCATTCCGATGTGGGTTGAACTTGTCAGTGTTCGCTTCACTCAGTAATTTTCATGCTCACCTGAAGTGGAGGTGAGAATCATAGATGGGACAGTGTGCCCAGAAACATAGGCTCGGGTCAGACTCTATTTTCACTCGTCGCTGGCTTCAAGGTCAAGGTCTCATTGCCTCTTTCTTAGGAAGGTTTTCCCTTTGGGTTTGTGCTTTAGTTTTCCTGTAACTTTACTGACTTTTCAACTGAATCTAAACCAGAGAGAGAGAGAGAGAGAGAGAGAGAGATTGATTTTGTAATGTCCTGGGTGTAAATACTTCCCTGTGGTGACTTTCAAGCTACCAGCCTGACATTTACTGAATGCAAAGCTAGGAAGCTGTGTGCTGAACTGGCCCTTGCCGACTGGTCTGAGCTGGGTCAGTATATCACTGATATCTCTCACACACACACACACACATACACACACACACACTCACACTCTCAAGCCACTTTGCAAAGCAATGGAATTATTTTAAAAAGAGGGTACTAAGATCAGCACACACGATGTGCCAAGACATTACAACCATCACTCTCTTTAATCCTCACCACAACCTGTGGAGGTGAGTATTTTTCTACCCTTCTTTCACAGACGAGGTACCTGAGCCAGTTCGCATACCCCATCTCTATATTTGTTTCCTCCCTAGGGTGTTTTTAACTTTCCAACAGCAACTCCCTGCATCCGAATAGCTTGCCACCAGTTGGGCTGCTGTCTCCTCCCAACTCTCAGTCGGTTCACCAAGTTCTCAGGAATTGAATCTCCTCTTTGGAGCCTCAGAGCCTCACCTCTATCTTTTGTGGCTTTAAGTCCCTGCCGAGCAAGTGCGCCCACACCTATTTCTCCATCTCTTTATATTTATCTTCCTTTTGCATCATTTTCTCCAGGAAGTGCGTCCTTACTCTCGAGCAGGCACAAAGCTTCCCTCAGGTCCTCCTCACGTGTTATCTTGACCTCTCCTATGCACTGTGGTTCCCTGGTTCTTAACTAGATCTATTGATTTCACACACTAGTGGATTAAGTCTAGGCATTTACAGCTCTTAGAAGCCCTGGTGATTCTGATGGGCATCCAGGCTTTGGGGGATCTGTGTCCCATCTACTCTGGTTCTAATGGTGTCCTATTTGTTAGTCTTTCCCCACCAAGGAGTTTCAGTGATATCAATCTCGTTTTCTCTGTCTTTTATTCTGTTATTTTATTCATTACTTCATCACAAATTGATTGGGCAGCTGCTAAATGCCAGATGTTAAATGTTTGGTCTTAGAGCAAAGAGAGAGCCCTTGTAGAGATAAAATCTAGAGGGTGAGACAGGCATCCACCAAACAATCACAGAGCCGGGATATCAACTGAGAATTCCCATCATCCTGGAATTTCAATTGAGGAACCAATGCAGACAAAAATGAGCAATCAGTGCCACACATCTGCTTAGAACTTATGAAAAATTAACTGACTTTGACATTAAACCTTATTCTTTTTTTTTTTTTTTTTTAAATTCTCCTGCACTCTGATCTGAGTTTCCAAAGGTAGAAGGGGGCAAGAGATGAGGGGGTGGTGAAAGAGCAGAACACAACCTGGGGCTACAGACACTGAGAAGGGGCAGCTTTTGTATTAGATGCGAAATAGAAGTTTTAATTTAGATTTGCCTTTTTTAATATCTGAAAAAGAGTCACAATAGACCAACGAAATTGTTCTTGTAACAGAGTTACAAGAAAGCCAAGGAAATTTGCCTGAGATATCATGGAAGGGCAGGGCGGAGAGATCTAACAGAATTTGACTAGGACAACTCATGGGAGAAAAAGAAACTGCTTCTTAGTTATATCATATGAAGGATGAGGAAGATCATTTGATCAACTGGATAATCTTAGGAGAGTGCTCTGAAGGGGAGGTGCAGGGCGTTAGGGAGTGTTCTGCAGGGAAACCAGTTGAACCTATGGCTAAGAGAACACTTGGCTAAAGAAATGACATCTAACCTAAAATATTAAACAGGAGTGGCATTGATCAGGCCAAGAGCAGGAAGATGCCTCCAGGTTGGGAGAATGCCTGTGCAAAGGCCCCTGAGGTGGAGAAGGAGCCAAGGAGAACAGGAGCCTGGAGGGGAAGTGTGCCTGCACCTGGTCGGCTCTGCTGGACGTGGAAGGTTCTGGTCTTATCTTGGGGTGAGTTGGAGCCCCTGAAGGACTGCAAGTGGGTTTTATGGGTCCAACTGTTCCTTTCCCTCAGTGCTGATTTATAATAATGAGGATGATATAGGCACCAGTAGTGCCTGTTGTCACCCTCCTGGCATTTCAGGGTGACTTCAGCAAGCTGAAATGACTTTATTTGGCTTCTGAACCTGCTTTTGGTTGTAGGGAAAGAGGCAGGTTCTCATGTAAATAGAGTTTGTCTATTAAGAATTGGGCAGTGAACCCACTCACTGAATGTACAAACGTCACCATACTGTGTGCCAGGTGCCTTCCTGGCTCCTGGATGTGCAGCATGCAGGAAGGAGCCCTGTCTGCATCCAGTCCATGCCATAATTAAGGAAGAAAGGGCTTTTCAAGACCTCTGCCTGCTCTTCCAGTTCATGGACGAGTGAGGAGTGACTTGCCTCATGTTATATTTACCTGCTGAGCCAGTATTAGAACTCAGGCCCCTGTGTAATGCCCAAGATTCTCTCCTCTATTCAGCACAACCTCCCATCAGACCCGATTCCTTCATTCACATGTAGAAGACACTTCAGAGTTTCCAATATACATAAATATCATTATTGTGAATAGTTGAGAATTAACATCATCCCAGATCATAATATTTGATCCTTGTTCCAAATATCATTTTTCATATCTTAAAACACAAGAAACTCCAACAAATTACAGGAAATTTCAAACATAGACAGAAATAGAGATAAGTAGATGAGTTCCCACGTACCCAGCCTCCGGCTTCAGTGGTTTCCCAAGCTCGACACTATTCCATTGACACTCTGAATGTGTTAGTCTCATTTTCTCCCTACACTTGCATCTTGTATATTTTCAAGGAAATTCCAAACATTGTATCATTTAGTCCATAACTATTTCTATAAAAATGAGGAATTTTTATCATCTTGGATAATAATAGAATGATTGACACCATATAGCTTCTTTGGCCCTTGAGGCCTTTTAAACAAAAATGAAAAGTTTGCAATAGGAGTTTTGATTTAGATTTGTCTTTTTAATATCTGAAAATGAGTCACAATAGACCAATGAAATTGTTCTTGTAACTGCGAAATACCAGAAAGCTGAAGAATTTGCCTGAGATGTCATGGAAAGACAGGGCAGAGAGATCTAACAGAATTTGACTAGGACAACTTATGGGGGAAAAATAAAACTGCTTCTTATTTATATCATATGAAGGATGGGTTAGATCATTTGATCAACTGGATAATCTTTGGAGAGTACTCTGAAGGAGAGGTGCAGGGCATTACAGAGTGTTCTTCAGGAAACCCAGTTGAACCTATGGCTAAGAGAACACTTGTGCACTAAAAGTTCTGAAATAGGATTTTATGTAGCTGTCAAGACTTTTCAATGAAGTTTTCAGAGTGCCGGGAGAACTCTCTGATGACTTGTTATAGAAATTCCAAGAACTGGGTGCATTACAGGCCCATCTGTGCATGGTGGATTTGGGGAAAGGACGTGGGTGGAGCTAATCTTTAATTCCCCAACACGTTTAGGACTGGTGATATGACTGTCAAGTGTTCCAGTTTTTGCTTTTACTAATAAAACCTGTCATAGTGTCTTAAGATTGTTTAGGAAGCATTAGAGAACTGGCACTGTTTTTAAAATGTTAGGTCATCCCAGAACCTTGGAATGCAAAGGCTAGGGAGACCCAAATTGCTTTCAGAGGTGACAGCCACAGAATCAAGCATGTCGGCCCTGGAGTGTGTGCAGAAGGTGAGCACTGCTCCTCCCACCTCTCTCTGCATAGCTGCAGAAAATAGGAGCAGGGAACAACACCCCATAATTGTGCTAACTTTAATTTGCTCACTTTCTGGAGAAATATTTGGTGTTTTTTTTTTCATATTGATGGATTTAATATAAAAATGGTTGATGCTCAGACATATCAAAACAGAACTCTGACTTATCATCATCCTAGGAAATCAAGCCCTTATTTATAACAACGTACCCAGAAAGCCAGCCTGCTATAAGTTAGATTTGTAGAACATCAGACTGCTATCTCCAGTAACAATCCAGGAAGCCAAACCATAACTTCTGGAACAATCAGTCCCAAATAGCCAAGGACTTGATCGTCAACTGACAACTTCCCTAATTTTTGTCCCCACTTCCTACTCAAGTCCAAGTGGAGAAAATCAGATATGCATCCCTTGTCAGTCACCCAGGAGGCCCCTCTTCTGGTTTGCCACCTCCAGCTTCCCCATATCAGCAGCCTCCAACCAGGGCATGGCGGAAGCCTCTCTTTTTTTCCATGACAGTTTTCCATTCCTCTGTCATCTTTGAGTCTCAGTGGCCAACTCCCTTGCACTGAAAACTCTGAATAAAGAGCCTTTGTTTGTTCTCATTTGGTTGGTTTTGGTTGATCTCCATGACACAGGTATCAGCCTGTCCTTCACTTCATTTCTGTATTTGTGTAAATCTCCAGCAGGGAAGATAAAAACTATTTAATGGGGACTCCAAAGCATGTGAGAAAGCCCAGCTCTCCTTTTCTGGGGTTTGCAGCCTGGTAGGGGAAGCCAGACTTTTGACCATGAATTACACCTGATAAAGACCCAGGTACAAGAATGTGGATCATACAATGAGCTCCTCTGAGCAGTAATCCTATCTTATTTATCTTCATATCACTCTTATGGTGCCAGTGACTGGAATCAGCATGCTCAATCTAAACTCTAATCTAATTCTAATGCTTCTCTAATTCTAATCATGTGCCAAAATGCAAGCAGGAAAATTAGTCTTTAATGCTGATAGGATTCTGGAGGCAACCCTTGAGTATGTATCAACATCCAACTCTCTCCTTTCATTCAGCAACTACCGGAGTTTCTATCCTGTTGTCTCTTGACTGACATCTGTGACAGCCTCTTAGTGTCTATTCTGCACTTGGAGTTTTTTGCCTTCAAGTTCAACCTCTAGTCTGTTGCTAAAGTGAACCAAAATAGCAGGCATTTGAAAAATGAATATATGGTAAATAATGAATATATGGTAAATAATACCACTTCCTTACTTGAAATCATTCCAAAAATTAAATACGCTGTTTTTATTTGATCAACAGAAAAAATAAATCTATGGTGACAAAGAATATGTTGTAATAAACAAATGTGTGTGAATCTGTTTGCAGGCATTTGCCAAATTTTATAAATATATCACTTAAGGTATGCATTGAATTTCAACCTCTTTCATAGGTAGCTCCCATGTTAAAGTGCTCACTGAAGCTAGATGCCTGATTTGAAAAAATTTTGACCATATTTTCAACTGGATTCTAAATAAATAAAATCATTCACAACAATGGTGATAATCCTCATAATGTTGATAATGAAGATGATAGCTAACTTGTATTTGATGTTACTGCATTTCAGGCACCATGTCAAAAGGGACATTGGTTCTATTTTCCTAAGAGCTACATGAGAAGGGTGTGCCCTGATGTGTGCTTCCTGAGGACAAGACCTTGAGGAAGTCCTTGAAAGTAGCACTTGCATTCTGTTATCATGTAAGCCTAAATAGAACAAATAAATAAGATATGAAAAAAAAAGTGGCACTTGTTCATTACATGATCAGTGCAGGGATCCCAGGATGCTCTCCACAGTAACCACTGCATGATTTTTTTTTACTCCTTTTGCATATTTACATAAATCACAGCTTCAGGAGGGTAAGGGACGTGTCCTAAGGCACACAGCTGGTCATTGTTGGAGCAGAGATGCCAAGTGTTTGGTTTCAAGTGGAATTTTCTAGGGTCCCAAATTTCCATCCTAGTTGCTTCTCCTGAAGTGTCTAACTTGGCTGTAGGTGAGTCTGAGGAGCCAAGAGATCCTGCTGGGGTGTTCATTCTGGCCAGGTCCCAGTGGAGTGGTTTGGGGTGAGATGAAGAGAAAGGAGAAGAGCTTCAGGGGCCAGCAGCTCAAAGCTGGGTAATGTCCTTTCATGAGAGAAAAGAGAGACACTAACAGGTAAAGATGACTTGAGATCTTATCCTTACTGTGAGAGTAAGTAGGCAGCCCCTGGCAGCCAGCTAACAATAACCTTTAGCTTGTTAAGAATAACAAAGACCTGGCTCACGGGCATCTCATGACACAGAACTTGGCTGCGGGCAAATGCAAAGGGAAACCACAGAAGGTGCAAAGGAAAGAGGGCTCTTTGCCAGCACATGGGTGGCACTGGTAGAAATGGTGAGACCCACCTTACTCTTGGATCTCCACAGCACCTTGGTGGCCAATGAACCTACTCTCACTTCCAGCTGGCTATGGCTGCTCCTTCTCTGGTTGGCAGGTGTGGTCACCGCAGTGCCCACATCTGGCCTCCCAGGATATTTGCCAGTGGACCAGGACCAGGATCTATCTGAAGAGTTGTTTGTAGCTGGCCTCTCAGGAGTCTTCAGGAGTTGATTGTAGACACTGTCTATAGGGACTCCTTATTTAAAGGCAGAATACGATAGTACCCGTTTATTAAGTATTTCTTGTATGCTAGCCTGTGAACATTGACCACGTAGTGAAGTAGGCATATCATCTTCTCATTGCACCAAGACTTCCAAATGAGAAAAATTGCTCAGAGTCATGCAGCTGTGGAGTGAGAGATTGGGCATTCAAACTTGGATTTGTCTGACCAGCTGCACCGAACCCTTAGTTTTAAAAGAGGACAGTGCAGTACTTAACTCCTAGGACTGTTGTAAAGATTAACTGAAATAATTCACTGAAAATGGGTTTCATGCTGCCGAGCACATAGTAGGTGCCCAGGGAGTCTTGGGTGAGTCAACAGTGCTGTCTATCATCACTGCCACTTTGGCTGTTCTCTCTGCTGAGGGCCATTATTTGTCTTATGCTTTTCGTGCCTGTCACATTTGCACCTGCAAACCATTCAGAGCACCATTGTTGGCTGCAGGGAGGCCAGAGGCCCAGAAGTAACATGGGCATTCAATGACACACACCTCTTCTCCTGAGACTTGTGTGACATTCTGTAGGCATAATGGTAGTGATGATAATGCTAATAATAGTTCAGATTTATTGTTTACTAGGAAAACCCCCTAAACGCACTTCCTTTTAGGCATCTCAGTTCTATTCTGAACGTCTGCTCCGATAATGGCAAACCCATGTCCCCTGCTTTGCTTCTTGCAGAAAACGTGTGAGGTAAGGAGGCTTGTGGACATGAGCCAAGTGCAGGGACAAGAGCCACCCCAGACTCAACACAGGCAGATTTAGCAGCAGGTGGTACCACTTGCACACATGTCCCTTTCCAGCCCAGTGTCCTCAGCAGACTCTATTGTAGTGGAGAGAAAAGTGGAAAATCCAGGAATGAGTCACAGCCTGCTGGCGAGGAAAGCTGAGCATCGCAGTTTGGCACAGAAAGACAAAAGCAGTGGAATGTTATTCTAGAGTCTAAATGAGCGGGCCTTCCACATCCTCTCTCCCTACTGACATCCCTCTGTGGCAGTTGGTGGAGTGACACCTCTGGCTTTGATGGCCAGAACTATCATTGTCCAGCCACATGACCTTAGGCAAATGGCCATGGTCAAATGACTCTGGGTGTTACCCCTCTGAAGCCTTAGTGTTCTCTTCCATAAATGGAAATTTAAAAAATTCCCAAACTGATGGAGTTGTCTACTTCACGGATACGCCTACTTCACTACGTGGTCAGTGTTCACAGGCTAGCACACGGGAAATACTTAATAAACGGGTACCATCGTATTCTGCCTTTAAATCAGGGGTCCCTGTAGACAGGAACTACCAAATGCAGATTGGTATAAAGTTTGCATCTTATTAGCTGATATATCTGTACCACTCAAGGAATGCTGATTTCTGGTATTGGGGGAAAAGCAGCTTTAAATCAGGGACACTTATGTACCTCTTGCTGAGGTTGGGACACGCAGGTCTCTGGGGACACTTCCCTCGGGTTCTAAATGTGTGATTTCAGGTCAATCTGGTCTCTGTGATCAGGAAAACTCTCCCCAGGGAAACAATTGCTAAGCAGTTTCTACAGACCTGAGGGATGACTGCGAGGTGCCTGGGAAAGAGGTTCCAGGGTGGGGTGGAGTAGGCTTTCCAGAAAGAACTAATGGCATTGAGAGAAACTGAGGTACTTTGGAGAAAGTGAGAAGAAGCTGGTGAGGCTGGTGGGGAAAAAAAAGGGGAGAGAGGAATGGTGGAGACGAGGGGGAGGCCATGGCAGAGACTGACTATGCATGTGTTCGTAGTCTGCTGGCGTCTGGGGCTTGATCTTAGGGGCAATAAGGAGCCAGTGAGAAGCATATTTAGGAGTAAGGAGGCCATACATGCATTTTAGAAAGTGCTCCTGGACCAAGACCGAGAAGGGATTGGAGGAAGCAGGAATGAAGGGGCTTTGGCGGATGGCACGCTTGGGGAAAGACGGGTGATGAAACCACTCAAACATCAGCTGGGACGCTCACAGGATTCTACCAGGCCAGGCACAGCTTTGGTTTGTTTATTTCGGGTTGGACTTGTGTGTGTGTGTGTGTGTGTGTGTGTGTGTGTGTGTGTGTATGTGTGTGTGTATGTGTGTGTATGTGATTTACTCCTAACATTTTTCCTATTAATTATTTGCAAAAATTTCCAAAAAAATGCATATACTGCTTCTTTTCTATGTTCTATATGCCTGTATAATTGCTATTTTAGTCAGCTTTATGGCTGCTGTGACTAAAGGACCTGATCAGAACAACTGTAGAGGAGGGAAAGTTTATTTAAGGGCTCATGGGTTCAGAGGTCTCAGTCCATTGACAGCCGGCTCCATTTGTCAGGTCTCCAGGTGAGGCAGAACAACACGCCAACGAATGCGGCAGAAGGAAGCAACTCACATAATGATCAGAGGCAGAGAAAGATTCCCTTTGCCAGATACAAAATATATACCCCATAGCCACACCCCCAATGAACCACTTCCTCCAGCCACACCCCCCTGCTTCCAGTCACCACTCAGTTAATCCCATCAGGGATTAATTCACTGATTAGGTTAAGGCTCTTGTAACCCAATCATTTCTCCTCTGAACCTTGTTGTGTTGTCTCACATGTGAACTTTTGGGGGACACCTCACATCCAAACCATAACAATTGTCATAGGAAACTACTCACATTTTATTTTGTATTTTTTTGGTACCGGGATTGAACTCAGGGGCACTCAAACACTGAGCCACATCCCAGCCCTATTTTGTGTTTTATGTAGAGACAGGGTCTCACTGAGTTGCTTAGCACCTCACTGCTGCTGAGGCTGGCTTTGAACTTGTGATTCTCCTGCCTCAACCTCCCAAAGTGCTGGAATTACAGGCATGCACTACTGCGCCCGGCTTCACATTTTATTTTAAATGTATGCCTATTAGAGTAAAACTTGTAAAAAAAACCAAAAAGGTGAAGAATAAGTGTAAAATTAGAGTTTTATCTTTCAGATAGCTACTGTTACTATTGTAGTTTATTTCTTTCTGTTATTTTTGTCCCTGTGCATGTGTGTGCACGTGAGTGGGTGTGTATGCACAAATCTTTTAGTCAGACTTTGAATCTTACCTAGACACGCTTACTGCTTACTTTTTCCTTAACCCAATAGTATGTCATAAGCATTTCCTTGATTATCCTTTGGAGCCAGGAATGGCCAAATAACATCCATGAAGTACTTGTTTTACAATTTATTTAATCCCTTTCCCTCCTACCATTGGACAATTAGGCTGTTTCCATTTTTTTTTTCCTATTCTAAATGAGATTACATTGTGCACAAGCCCTTATCCCTATTTAGGATTATTTTCCTAGGATAGGTTCCCAGAAATGGAATTACTGGGTCAAAAGGTCTGCATGTTTTATGTCCCTCTTGGTGTGTGCTGCCAAACTGCTTTCCAAAAGGCTGTGTGAATTTATACCGCACCATCCCTGTATGAAAACACAATCCAGGGGAATGTGCATTCCTCAGCAATCAGGCACCTTTTGTCCCTGGAACATGGACAGAGCCTCAGAGTCTCAGATTTGGAAGGAACTTTCAAAGCCTGCAAAGCTGATAGAGCATCAAAGCTTATCCCACGGTGGTGATTGTGCATCTCCAGATTGGGTGGCATCTCAGAAGTCATTTTGCACAAAAGCCCCACATTCTACACAGCTGTGACCAGGACAGCCGGGTCGTTAACTTGTTATCTCTCAGAACTAGTACCATGCCTGGCTCATTGTGGGTGCTCCATCTATGGTGGCAGAATTGGATGTAGGTGGTGAGACATAGGTTGAAGTTACCATCTCAGTGTCTTTGTGGGTTTACGGTTCTAGCAGGAACAGAATAGTCCTCGTCTGATGTGGCCAAGGCTCAAGGGCACCAGAGGCCCTCAGCTCCCAGTGTGCCTTTTATACAAGGTTTTTGAAGTCTGGGCCAGTCTTGAACACTCCCAGGCTCTTTATTGGGCAATGTGGTCTGGAGTCATGTGATCAGGTGGGCAGTGACAGGCCTGGGGAAGTAGAAGCCATTTCTAAGTCTTCCCCACTCAGGGTGTCACGGACCCAGCCCTACCTGTGACCTCTGCATTGGCCATTGGCTGCCTTCTGCCTTTGTCTGCTGCTCAGGCAATCCAGAAGCTACCGTTTTCCCAGTCCTGTGCAAAAGCTGGCCTTGATAGCCCCAGGCAGTATATTCCTTCCATGGAGGTTTATGGAGCATCTCCTGTGTGCCAGTGCCTGCTGCTTTCTGGGGACAAGCATTGGACACACCGATGCTCGTGTCCCGTACCCCTAGTTCTCACAGAGCCCTGGGCTTTGGTCTCGTTACCTTTTTTCAAGCTGCAAGGTTTTCTTTCCATTTCTTCACTTGGTCCAACCCTCCTCTCATTAAAAAGCCCTTTACTGATCTTCAGCTACACACTCAGGCATTGGTCACACCCGGAACAGAAGCAGTGTAGCCCAAGTGGGACGTGGGCGAGGCTGCACAGCAGCAGAGACCCTTGCTAATCTGCTGGGAGTGGGGCCCCGTGCTGAGCATTTCATGCAGGTCAGTGTTTTCACTCTCCTATAACGGTGGGAGGAAGTCAGTCTTGCAGTGGTGTCATTCCATTGTTCGGATGGACTGAGGCACAAGGGGTAAGTCACTTTCTTGAGGCCGTGTGGTCTTAGGACACCTGTTTAGAGGATGAGGATGGTCACTCTAAGGGGCACTTAAGGGAGTACTCAAAGATGACTGAGCCGGGGGAGAGTGGAACGAGCCGTCTGGGAAAGGGAGCAGCATGTGGCAGGATCCTAGGGCAGGAAAAGACATTAGAAATTCTAGGAACTGAGGGACAGGGGGTTGGCGCTTACAGGACAAAGTAGCCTAGAAGAGAGGAAGTCAGAGAAATAGGTGAGGTCAAATCAGTCAGGGCCCGAAGAGTGTGACTTTTGTTTTAAGAGCAGTGGCGACCGTGCAAAGGTTTCACGCAGGGCAGGAGTAATGTTTGTGATGTTTAGAATCATTTTCCACATATTCTGTAGAGAAAGGATCAGAGAGGGCTGGTGAGGAGAAGAGGGTGACCAGCAGGGAGGCTAATGTAGCTGAGTGGGCAAAGATGATCATGGTTGGTCACTATGGCACCAGGGGTGAAGAGAGAAATGGAGAGATTTTAAACACATTTTTGTTTGAGTCCCCATGGACCAGACACAGTGTCCTGTGGGAGCCTCTTTAGTGCTTATCCCTCTAACTGCTCCCCTAGCATCCTGCTCCTACGTCACATGAGTGACAAGTTCCACTTTATTTCGTCAGCTTCCTAACTGGACCGTGAGCTGCCTATTTTGCCCATTGTTTCGCTCATTCCACTGGAATGGTGGTTGCTGTAGAGTAGGTGTCTGATGAATGTCTTTAAAATTTGTCAATCCTTTACTGTGGATGGGTCCCTCCACAGAAGTTTCTGGAACGTGTGCTGTCTTGTGTACTATGCTCCAACCCCATGGTGGTTAAGATTCCATCTCCCTTTTATAGAGGAGGATGCAGAGGCATAGGGAGGCCTGCTGGCTTTCACACAGCACTGAACTGTCAAGTGCCACAGCCATGTCTGCAATCCAGCTGTGCCAGTGAAGGCCACCTGTGTGAGCCCAGCTGCACTACAGGTACCTCTTCCTCCAGCACTGTGCACCAAGCAGGGTCCTTGCTTGTGTCATCTCCAAAGTGGAAACCTGGCCACAAGCGAGCAGATGTGCATGGAACCCAGCCACACTCTGTCCTTGCATGTGTATTTTTGCTTATTATTTGACTACCAGTACGTGATGCATGGATGCATCTCAGAAACAAGGCTGAGTGAGACACAAAAGGCCACATGTTAGCTGAGCATGATGGCATATGCCTAGAATTTTAGCAATGAAGAAGGTTGATGCAGGAGGATGACAAGTTTGAGGAGAGCTTCAGCAACAAAGTGAGACCTTGTCTCACAGTCAAAAATAAAAAGGACTGAGGATATAGCTCAATGGTAAAGCACCCCTGGGTTAATCCCAAGGACCAAAAAAAAAAAAAAAAAAAAAAGAAGTCACATATTGGGTACATCCATTTCTATGAATGCTCTAGAGCAAAGCCTGGCATGTAGAAGGTGCTCAATAAATACTTGAATAAAAACCAGCTATGGGGCATGTAGATTGAAGAATTATAAATAGCACTGTACAATCTTTTAGGAGTGCAGAATGTATATTGACAACTATATACAGAATCTTAAAATTGTGCATGTCCCTGATTTAATCTTAAGAAAACAATAAAACATAGTCAAAGCTGGAGGTACAAGGCTGTTGCTCCTGGTGCAATCTGTTTTTTACTGTTATAATTGATTTTGTCTAAAATTAGAGGTTGAAAACATCAATGGCACATCAACAAAAGGACTGTTTTACAACCATTAAAATCTATGTTCTATAAGAACATTTAATGACATAAGCAAATATTCATAATATACTTTTTAGGGAAAAGTATGCTACCAAATTGTATGTCTAGTTTGGAACATCTATTCTGGGTTAAAAATAATATACACCTCAGATAAAAAGATGAGAACTCCCAATAACAAAATATTAATGTGGCTATTTGGTTGTGTGGGAGGGTTATGATTTATATCTTGTACTTTCATTTCTATTGTATTTTTCAAGTCTCCTGCAAGAGGCCATCAGCGTATTCCTTGTGGTTTTAGAAACAAGTTGATAAATGCTGCATAAAACCAAAGCAAACCCTCTTTACCCACTCAACGGGCAATATGCTCTGTGAATGAAACACACCCTTTCTCAAAGAAATAAACACCCGATAAGAGAAAAGAATATTTTCTTCTATTTTCTAGTGTATTTTCTCTTTCCCTCCCCCCCTCCCAACTTCTTCAATATACAACTCTAGCTCCTTCTCTGGTTGGTGCCAGACTTAAACGTTTGGTTAAAGTTGCAAATTCTCTTCTTCTCCTATGCTTTCTCATTGAGGAATTTGAAAGCAATTTGGAGTTTAGACATCTGGGAATGGCCAAGATTTTGGACTTGTTTTGTGAGGGGATGTATTTGTTCAGTTGAGCAAGTGTGAAACAAATGCTTTCAGCGTGTCAATTAATCTTAGCAGCCTGAGTGATGTAAGGGTTCTCTCACTCATGTTTTATGATGTTTGGTTTCATAAAAAATATGTTTGGTTTCAAGGCATTGGCCCCTGTTCTCTGTTAAGGAACAAATCTGGAGTATGGAAAGCATTTTGAATTTTATCCCAAGCCTCGTTTGTTTTTTAATCATCAACTGGAACTCTATGATAGCTATGACTAAAACGTTTTGTGAGTTCATGAAAACATTTATTTTGGTAGGAAAAAAAATAGGACAGCAACAGGATCAGAGTGATTGACATCTTGTTTTGGCAAAGGACTCTTGGTGGAGGGTTTTGGTGATGGGTTTAGAAGGCTGTTACTGCTTATCAGAGACAGGAGAAATGGAGAGAACCTAAATTTAGGTCACAGAGCAGAAAATGGAAAGGAGGCAAAACAAAGGATTTTCTAGTCACGTTGGGGAATTGTGGCCTGATTTGTAACAGCTGGGATGCAGCCGAGTTCTCTTTTGATCACACCAAAGTTGAAGTTAATAATGCGCTCAATGGCCTCAAATTTGTCTGTAAACACCCCCATCCCCAAGCCATATTAGAACATTCTTCAGCTTTAATCAAGCTTCAGGGCCACGAGCTGTCATGGGGTAATGCTTGTGTTATAAAGTCTAGTATAAGAGCCCTAATGTTGAAATGTGTGCATATGATTTTTAAGGAGAAAAAGGGAAAGAAAAAAGACCTTTATATTAAAAACAACAACAGCCAGGCCAGAAAGAAATATAGCAGAAGGTTACTTGCTTTTTGTTATGATCCTGGAGCCGCTGGTTCCCCTCTCCTTTACTCAGTTTCTGAAACTCTTAATGATCACGCTTTATCTTTATAATAAAAGATTCATCCACTCTTTTAACATACAGACACCAATCACTAAGTTTAGAGATTCAAAGATGGTTCAACCCCATCACTGCCCTGAGGAAGCTTGGGGCGCTCTAGGAGAGAGACAAAGATAGAAGAGGGGAATTGTTGCCACGAGAGAGATGGACTTGAGGCACAAGTGTGAATTTAAAAGGCCTTGGCCATTAAGTCAAAGTTCAAAAGCAGTTAAATGCACACGACAATAATGCCAATACCCCACGTGCATGAAAGGGAGATTAGCAGGTCTTGGACTCAGGCTGTGCTCTGCAGTTCCATGTATTTGAGAGGGTGGAACCTAAAAACTGAGATGACCTATTGTAGCTTTGCGATGAGTCAATTTGAGAAGCATAGTGATTCCATTCTCTGAATACTTAGCTCTACCAACGGAGGCTGGAACCTGATGCGGCTCTGAGTTCCTTTATATGGCTGTGTGGTTAACTTGCTCCCCTGGCTCACTTAAATAGATAATCTTCCTTTTTAATTTTAACTATAACTGAAGCACATATCTTTTAAGAGAAATTGAGCAGTAAAGAGCTCAACTAATGGGTTAGAAATCAGTTTTTAAAAGAGAACATAGACTCTGGAATGGGTCTCGAGGGATTTTCCAAAGGGACTGTGCATTCACTTGGACGTAGTGCTGTTTTTGTTGGCTGTCGAGAAGTCTTTGTGGAGTGCTCGTTAATTTTTAGCATCCCATCCATGATGCACGTGGTTGGGTTTGCTCACATCGGTTATTTCTGGGTCAAAGAGGAGTTATTCATTTGTTATACAAACATTGATTTAGTGCCTATGATGTGCCTGTTCTGTACTCAGAGCTGGTGTGACAACAGTTGGCAATAGACAAGAGCTTAACCTCTGTGAGGCAACAGGAAACAGGTAACTATGGAACAGGAGCTGAGCTGTATTAGTTTTCTCTTGCTGCTGTAACAAATAATTACAAAGTTAGTGGCATAAAACAGCACAGTTATTATTTAACAGTGCTTGAGGTCAGAAGTCTAGAATATGTTGCATGTGCTGACTGGAGGACAGGGATAGACCCTGGTGCAGAAGGCTGCTTCATGCTACTACAGTTCCCCGCTGCTTGTGTGTTAAAGGGTACTGTTCATTTTGATCACAGTTGATATCAATCATCTTTTAGGGTGGACCCATCTGGGTTCTAATCACAGGGCTGGTGAACCTCAGGACAGTTGCATAACTACTCTGAGCCTCAGCTTTTCCCTTCCTGTTTTGGAGACAGGCTGCTTCCTGCTAGGGTTGTTGTGACAATGAAGTCAGGTAAGTAAAGTATGTGGAACTTACTAGAGGCTTGGAGACTGAGGGCTGATACATGATCTTTAATACTCTCTCTCTCTCTCTATTGCTGGGTCTGTTGGGATTGATAGAATTGTAAGCAGTTTTCCATTTCTTCAAGATCTCAGGAGGGTCAGAGCTACAGAGAAAAGGCAATGGAGGACAGAGCAGAGGGAAGCAGCGAGAGACAGAGATATTACACCAATGATTTGAAGATGGAGGAAGGGGCCGTGCATCAAGAAATGCAAGCAACCTTTAGAAGACAGAAATGAAAGAGCTGGCTTCTTCCCTAGAGCCTCTGTTAGGAACACAGTCCTGTGAACCCATTCTCCACTTCAATGTCAAGCACTATTCGATAATAACTGTGCGCTTTAGGCCTCTAACTTTGTGATATTTTGTTACAGCAGCACGAGAAAACTAATACAGCATATGAAAGCAGGAGACCCTGCCAGAACTGTATGTAACAACAAGAACAGGGTTTCTGGGGCTGGTGAATGATTGATGAAGCCAACAAATGTGGGTTTGCAGAATAACTCCATCATCTACCAACTGTGATCCATTACGAGAAAATGACAGACTCTGTGCCACAGCGTGCCTGCTGAAAAACAGCATGAAAGGTAGGCTGGGTTAGGGTTTCTAAGGACATTGGCCCATTGTGGGTGCACAAGAAAAGCCAATGGTCATTAATGTAAATGGATTCTTATTGGAATGGACTTAGTGTTTCCCTGGAACAATGGAAGATGAATGAATGAAGGCTGTCAAAGCACAGGTGGACCCTCAGCAGGCTGTTGAATAATACCAAAGGATCATTTTAGTTGTATGCACACTCATTTGCACAGAGAGTTTCCTGTGTGGGGACCAACAGCAGTTTATTTTCCTTTCTGTTCACATATGGAATAAGAGATTCAATTTGGATGACAGGCACTGATGCTTTTCAATACTCTGTTTTGTTTCTTGGTTGTAACTTCCAATTGATGTTGAAGCTTTAGCAGACAAATAAAGTGACGCCCTTTGGCCCTTTTGCCATTCAGCTTGTCTCTGGTAGATCAGAGACTGCCTGTGGCTACTTTGTGAAAGTGAGTCCCCTGATAGTTCTGAAAACCAAGGAGGAAGCACATGCTTACGGAGCATTTTTCTAAGTTTACCTAGTTAGGGTAATACTGTTCTCTACTGTAATTTTCTAAAATAGAAGACTTGCTGCTTGTGTGAATCTAACCTAAGGAATTGATTCTTAATTTGCTAAAAATAAATGCATACAAAATTGTTCATAGTGACATTCTTAAAAACAGAAAAAAGATAGGAATTGACTAAAATGCTAGACAAGAGTGGAATTGTTAAATATACAGTGGTCTTGCACTTAGTGGAATATTATGCAACTAGTTCAAAGTGTGGTTATGATAACTTTTCCACAATAAGGTCTGTATGTAGAATATACTGTTAAGAGAACAACTGGGAGTCAAAATTGTCTTCAATGAGATTATAATAATTATGGCTCACCCACTTTACAGCTTAGCAGAAAATATACCAAAATACCAATAGCCATTGTGTTAAGGTGGCAGGATTGTACATTATTTTTTCTTTCTGTTTTCCAAAAATTTAGGAATATAGTTATTTACATCTCTAAGGGAAAAATTAAATGAAAACATAAAACAATAAACCAGAGTTTAAAATAGTGTGGAAGATGTCCAAGAAAGTTGTACATACACATGTTTATAACTCTAACTTAAAATGCAGAGGGATTTCTAATTTCCTTAATTGTTTCTGATGTTTGGAAAGCTGGGTGAGAAATTTTGGCCATTGATACTTAGCAGGGCTGTGGAAACTATTTTAGCACATACACTAATATTGCCTTTGAGGCAACTGATTTAGTTTCATGCAGAATTATTTGCTTCCCCAAATAATTCTGATCGTTTCATTAACCCCCATCCCAGCACTGGGCCATGGAGAAAATAAAAAGAATAATTCTCTCCATGACTTATTAAGGGCTGACTGTGTGCCATGCTCTGTGTGGAATGCTTACATGTATTATCTTAGTTTAGCCTCACAACTCTGCTAAGTAGCTGTCTTCTACAGATTGCATAGACGAGATGCTCAGGAAAGTGAACAAGACCTGCACAGGATTGTGCATTGATTGAGAAAGAAAGGGAGTTCAGGCCCAGGGTTGTTGGATTCTGCAGCTCACTATGTTACGTAGGAACCCCAGGTACAGTGGCTGCCTTGAGAGCCCCAAGGGGAATCTGCACAACACTCTATTATGAGGTTCAACAACATCTCACCGGGTTCATACTTCCTACAATAGTTCCCTATTCATGCTCACGATGACTTTTAAAGGTTCAGACAATAAAAAGCATATACACTTAAAATAAGTCTGCCTTCCATGTCATCTTTTAATCCCTGGTTTTTCTTCCCTGAAGCCACCAATGAAAATGGGGAGTACTAAATAAAGGCAGATGGACATCAGGGACCCATTCCTAAGATCTAAGGACTCAGCATCTCCCAGGTCTGTCCAGGAGTGTGGATTTCCAACATGCTTCCCTGATAGTCTGGGTTCAAGGCCTGGGACTGATGCCTGCCACTCCAGTGATACAGGGATGCCCCAGTGAATTAGCAAAACAGTATATCCACCCTGTGTATGTCGGCAATATTTTAGTTGCACACAGTCTTTCAGGAATATAGGAGCTTCATAAAAAAAGATGATTTTTTTTTTCTTGGCTTTGTCAAATTCAACAATTTAAAAGAGTAGTACCTTTTAGATGGAGAAGCAGAAGTGAAATTGAAAATTGACCTGAAAATTCCATCTGTCCTTGGGCCCCAGCTGGTGTACTGGAAGAAGCATGAGCTGGAGGAAGACTGGATGTCTTAGTGGGCTTGAGATGCCCTAATACAACCACGGATTGATTTCTTACAGTTCTAGAGGCTGGAAGTCCAAGATCAAGGTGCTGGAAGATTTGGTTCCTGGTGCAGCCCACGTCCTGCTTGCAGACAGCTGCCCTCTTGATGTGTACTCACATTGCCGAGGGTGGGCAGAAAGAGGGGGAGGAGGAAATGCTCCAGGGTTCCTCTTCCTCTTTTTATAAAGATACCAATCCTATCATGGGGGCCCCACTTTCATGCCACATCTAAACCTAAACAACTTCCAAAGGTCCCACCTCCAGATACCAGTCTATTGGGGATTAAGGGGAGCACAAGAATTCCACCCATAACACTGGGCGTCTAGTAAACTCTGCCAATGATAGTCTGGTGCAGTTGAGGGTTTTAGGTAAACTGACTGGACCAGCCCAGGGGTAGCCAAAGTGCTCCAGTGGGGAGCCCAGAGCTGCCTCTGTTGCTGAGAGGGGGCAGACGGGTTTCTAGCCCAGTAGCCCAGCCCTCTCCCAGCATGGTCTCATGAGAGCTGCTCCTCATCTGTGTATGCTTAGTATTAGACCCCAGGCTCTTCAGATTTCATCAGTTTTTTTTTTCCACTAATGCTCTTTGGCATTTCCACGATCCAATCTAGGATATCACAAGGTAGTGAGTGTCTTATTTTTTCTGATTAAGATTTTTAGTCAATTCAATGTCTCCAGAACAACTGCAAGAGGAGCTGTTTGATATGTACCAGATTAGCTGCTCATAGGTGTCCTCCTCCCGTAGGGACTGAAGGCTGATGTTACAAAAGAGGATTCACCACCATGCAGGCCAACCTGCAACATCTTTGGGGTCGAGCAGAGTGGGTCTTACTTAGATCCTCTAGAGGATACCAGACAAGTCTTGAGCCCCTGAACTTCAGGATTCGTATCTCTAAAATAGGAGAACTAAAACTAATTTTGCAGATTATGAGGATAAAGCGAGTTTGGCACAGGGTACAACTCCCAGTGGCATTCCAGCTGCGGTGGCTGTTTCCCAGGTCCATATGGTGCTCTTGTCCCTCAAGTTAAGGGCTGCTTAGGTCTTGTCGTGGCTGCACTATTTGTGCTACCTCTGGGCATTCTTGTTGCATGCCCAGCTGGCATTCTGAAACATTTGCATATGTCTGGAAGAATGTTTGTTTGTGCCTGCTCTGCACTCTGAGGACAGACCTCTGATAGCCTGTGTTTTGATCATTTTATTGAGATGGGATTTAAAACATGTACCCTAATTCAATTCTTCCAAACCAGAAGAAGTTTACACAATGAATACATATTAATCATAGAAAATTAGAGTGTACAGATAACAAAAGGAAGAAAATAGAAATCAGCTGTAATCAGACCACCCAGAAGTAACCGTGCTATCATTTTGGGATTTGCAACTAGAAAATCATTTTCTCTCTCTCCCTTTTCTTTTTAAAAAATCGCACTGTTCTATGCTCTGCTTTTTGCATATCCTATTGTCCCTGATTGTATCTGATCAATTTCCATGTAATAAAATGTAATTTTGCAAAATAATTGTTAGATTATATTATGTGGATATATTGCAATTGCTTTCGCTAATTCCCTATTGTTGGATGGTATGGTTGCTGTCAATCTTTGTTTTTGCCAATAATCTTACAGTAAGCATCCCTCTAGTGAAATCTTTGCACACCACTTTCCAATTAAGACGTGTAAAGCTGGCAGGCGTCATACTCCGCCCCACCCTCTTTTCCTCCGACTTCCTTCGCAGAATCCCTCGCACTGTTGCTTTGTGCTGTATTTTCCCAGGTGGACCATATGCTCCTTTGAGGACAGTGAATACATGGATCCCATCTTCATTTCTTCCTCTTGAATATTTAGCACTGCGGAGGGACCTTAATGTGTTTCTGCGCTATCACCCTAAATTTGTGTGATCATTGTTGGTTCTGTTTGGACATTCGCCATCTATGTTCTGGGCTTGGCTCACACCCTCACTCTTTCAGCAGAAAGCTATTGAACACCTGTATGTGCAAGCAATGGATCTGGGTGCTGGGAAAACAGCAGAAAATAAGAGAAAAAAAACTCCTACCCTCAGAAAGTGGCATTATGCAGTGGCAGACAGACATCCGACAGGTGAGCAAAAGCGGGGGTCATTTCAAAGAGCAAGGTGCGGCAGACTAGAAAGTCATTAACATAGAGGGGATCATGGGGAAGACCATGGGCAACTAGTTTATAAGGGGATCAGAGGTGTCTTTGAGGATGCATCTAAATGATGATCAGAGGATATGGAGGGATGAGAGGTCCCTGCAGATGGGGCACGCAGCAGGACCAGTGGCAGGAAGGAGAGTGAGATGGCAGAGGACAGCTGGAGGGTGAGGGTGTTGAAGACTGGAGGGGCTGGACAGGGATCAGGTCGTGCGGAGTCCCTGGGGAGGAATTTAATTTTATTTGAAAGTCAATGGGAACTTCTTGATGGAGTAAGGAGAGGGACATGGCCTGGTTTTTATTTTTAAGGAATCTCTCTGCTCAAATTTCATCTCGAACTAACCAACCTAGAGGATAAGCCCTCGGCAGGGAGGAGCACAGCTCTTCAGCCAGTGCTGGTGAGGAGGAAGCAAGAGGGGCTTCTGAATATGAGTTTCCTGATCTTCCTCCTTTTTCAGCACCTCCTGTTGTTAAGTTGAAACACCTTTGCTACCAGAATCTTGATTTGTTGGATGGCAACCTACGTCCATCTGCATTCTTGCTTCCCAGTCTCCTTTGGAAGGTGGGCTTTGGAGACATCTGACACACATCTGCCAATAAGGTCTGAGCAGACATCTCGGGGGGATTCTGACAGGCTTCGCCTCATTTGAAAAAACACAGACCCAACTGGCACCTCCCTCTCTCCTCTGCCTGCCCCTAATGCAGATGTGACGTCTGAATTGAGGTGCCATCTTGCTATCATTTGATGACAAGCAGACCGGGTTCCTAACGGCTTTAATGAGGATCTGAATCAATGCTAGTGATCATCCGACACCTTGTTCTGTGGAGAAATAAAAACCCTCCTAGTTTTAGCCACGGTTACTCAGGTACTCTGTACAGTCAGAGTGTTCCTAACCGATACACTTAGCAGGGAGGAAAAGTGGGAACCGATTCAATTAGAGATTCCACAGGAGATTATGAAAATCACTGGAGTTCTGAGTATCACGGTGCACATTAAAATTGAAACAATAATTGAATCCAATATATGAAAACTGTGTGCTATGGAATTAGGGATCCTGATCTCAGATGCTACAGGGATGTACCATGAGACGTCACATAATAGAAAGTGTTTTCCATAGTGCTGTGCAGATGCACTTTTCCAGAGAGGTGAGCCATGACGAAGGAGTTGGTGCCAAGGATTGGGTTTTTCCTTTCTGCTCAGGCTGTTTGGTTCGCTTGATCTGACATGAAATGACATGATCTGAATGAAATGACACCCTGACTCCTGTCAGTCCTGCTCTGTCCATGCCACTTTAAGGTCCCAAGTACACACGCGAAAATCAAAGACCATACAATTTAGGGATCCTGGTCATGCGTGGACTTATGCAAATACCTTTGGGTTTGGCTTGTCCCCTCTTCTATGGCGATATTATTGAGATGGGTCTCCCTGACATAATCTCCCTGAAGTATGATTTATAGTGCTAGTATAATAAACACCTACCATACTCTAGACACTTCATGAAGTACTTTAATCTCTAATCCTCATCTAATCTTCATTACGATTTTTCGACTAGAGATTATTTTCCTGGTGAAAATCAAGACTCAGAAAAGTCAAGTGATTTTCCCAAAGTCATATAATTAAGAAGAGGTGGTACTCTAATATGCCTGGCTCCCAAAATACCTGTGCTCTTCTGGAATCCTTGGGCCCGATGCATTGAGTGAAACTGTCAACTAGCGGACAGCTCACTACTTCCATGCATGGATTGCACGGAAAGAGCAGCTGACAGTTTTGGTTTTTAAGCTCTTCAGAAAGTATGTGCAGCACATCAAATAGCAGCCTTCCAAAAGACGGGTCCACCCAAAACCTGTAACTGTGGTCTTATTTGGAAATAGTGTTTATACACACGTGATTAAAGATGTTGAGATGTGATTGCCCTTGATTCATACACACCCTACAGCAGACTGTCCTTAGAATAGCAGAAAAGGGGAAAAGACACAGAAGATGTCTGTGAACATGAAGATTAGTTGGGGATAGGTATGTGCATCTATAGTTCAAGGACCTCCAAGGATTGCTGGCAGCCCTGGAAGCTGTGAGAGAGGTCGACAATGAACTCTGCTTTAGAGCTTCAAGGAGAAACCAGCACTGCCCAAACCTTGACTGTGAACTTCTGGTCTCCAGACCATAAGAAAGAATAAATTGCCATGGTGGTAATGTGTAATGGCAGCCCTGGGACACTAACACCACACGCCTTGTGTAAGAGGGTGAGTCTTACACACAAGGAGACCTCACACTAAGGACTGAGAACCCTGAGAAACAGTTGAACATGCTGCCCACTGGCCACATGCACCCCCCACCCCACCCAGATGAGCAGGCTGCTGGTGTTGCACAAGGTTTGGTGCAAGCATGGAGTTCAGGGACAGGCAGATTTCCAGAGGCCTGCATTGCTGATATTATCTTTAGGAGAATGATTACTTTAGTGAGGCTGTGCTGATCGTATTTGTGGAAGTGTAGTTGTTTATAAAAATATTAGAGTTTCAGGAAAAAGCAAAGAAAAAACCAAGCAGAACAAGAAATCTTTTTGTCAACATTTGATGAGCATCCGTCTGGATTTTCTCTAGGCATAGTTTAGCCAGAGGCCTTGGTAAATTTAATTTTACAAAAATAGATTCATATTATGCATGTTCTTTTTATAAAATTTGTAAAAAACTGGAATGTGGCAAGAGTAAAATAAACTAGAATCAAACTGAAGGAATGACTGAACTTTAGACAACTGCTTGTTCATAACAAGGCATGTTAGTTCCAGAAAGGCACTTTACAGGTTAAGATACAATTATAAAACAAAAAAAAGTTAAGAGTTTTGAAAATAGAATTTTGCATTAAACTCTCTGTATTTCAGCTTTAACCAATATTTATCTGCATTCTTCCAGCAAAGAGGAGGGTTTTGCAGCCTTCTTTTTTACTTTCACTGGCCTCCCAATTTCTGTTCCTACCATTATTTTTGAATTGTCTGGAATTATAACATTTCTATTTTGTTCTGTCAACTAATTCCCATTATTGTTTAGTTTTGATTCTGTGTTTAGATGGATCAGATACTTGCTCTTGTCCTTTTATGGTGGCTTCTCTGTTGCTGAGTGTTTAATTTTGATGCATGTCTTGTTAGGCTGGATTTCATCATCAAACATTTTCAAGAAGGGCTTTGTTAATACAGTCCTTGAGTTCTTGTGTGTGTATGAATGATGGCCTGTTTTTTTTTTTTTTTTTTTTTTTTTAATAGTTGCAGCACAAGTTGGCTGAAGCAAAACTCCTGGGTCATCCTTTCTGTTTTAGGACTTGGTGGATGCTGTTCTGTTTTTTGCTAGTGTTGAATGTCGTAGCAGAGATGGAGGGAAACTTCTAGTCCCTCTTTGTGATTTATGTTCTCTGAACAACTCTTATAGAACATTTTCCTTTGAGCATCAGTATCTTCAGAGTACATATCTTGATATCACCAATTTTGCTTGACTTTCCTGGGACATGGTGTGTTCTTTAAATTTCTCTAAATTTAAAGAACCTTGTTCTCTTTACTTCTAGAAACTTGTTTGAATTTAAGTTTTTTCCTGTTTCTCTGTTTCTATTTAGAACACCAGTTTGAGTATGTCATCCTCCCCCTTTCTTCCATTTATACTGTCTTGTCTGTAATCATTTAAATCTCATCATTCCTTTCTATTTCCTTTTGTGTGATTTCTCAAGTTTGTCCTGTGCTTTCAACGGTATTTATTGATTTTCTGTTGCTAAGTTGATGTCCGTCTTGATAATTGTTTTACATCTGTCTTCTATGGATTTCCTGAGCTCTTCCAGGACACTTTTAATGGGTCTTCATCTTATTTCTCTTCTGATCACATCTGTTTCTTTGATGCACTTTATTTTCCCGAGATACTATGCTGTTAACTCATTTAAGACTGATGAGAACTTACCTCTGTGCTCTCCAGGGGCAGATCATGCATAATGATAGATAATTCTTTATCTGCCTTCTGTGTTTGCTTTTCTTCCTCTTCCCCCACTCTCTGCTTTTTGCAATACCCAGGCCAAGTCCCCTATCTGGTTTCTGTCTGGTGTTACTCAGGCATGAATAGGTACATCCAGCTGTTTTACAACAACAGCACAAAGGAGACTTGAGGCCATGTTAACTATGATCCACATTAGATTTGTAGTCTCCCCCTATTCCTTCTACTCAGTGTGTCTTGGTGAAATTTCTCCCCTAGGTTTTAGCATTCAGGAGATCAATGTGGTTCAGAGGAAAGCCTGCAAAGATGCAGGTTTGTTGTGATTCCAGGATTGGGCCTCCCACATCCTCTCTATCCCCTTCCACCCCAGGCAAGCTTTCCCAGCCAGAGCCAATTTCTACACAACAAAAATGGCATCTTTTCCTGGTTCCTCTTCATTTAGCGGCCTCTCCCTTCCTCCTGGCTTGTCTGCAATGTGAAAATAGATTTTTATGGGAATATCCCATCTTCTTCCATGTGTGGTATGCAGCACTGGGTATATGCTCACCAGTATTTCTGGTTCTGCCCCCTCCTGAGACCTAGAGCAGGGTCACTCTTCCTCATCCTCCAAAATTGGGCCAGCCAAAACTAACAAGTGGCTTGGGCAGCAAAATCAGAGCTGAAGTAATATAAATCACCTGCATGTTCTCTTGCCCTTTCATGGTGACCTCTGAAGTCTCATGCTATAATGGTTTTGTTCGAAGAGGGTAAAGTTGGCAGGTCTCTGTGTGCTCTCAGTGAACAGAAGTCCCAGTTGGCTCACCATGAACATGTAGTGTCATCAATTCACAAACTTTTGCTGTTTTGAAGCCATCGAGATTTAAAATTTATAGGTTACTGCTGCAAAACCTATCTTCCTTGACTAATACAGGAAAACAAGAGCTAGTAATTTCCATGGCAAACACAAGGAAGCCTGGGAATTGAGGTGGTCACATGGGTGGCTGGAAAGTATGGATCAGAGCTGACATCCATACTCACCCAGTACTCTGACCAGCTGCAATGGTGCCCTCAAGTACTGGGGGGAAATATGGAATCTCCAAAGTTTGGGTCTCTCTTTGCAGAGGGTTTCAGATTGCTTGTGTTCATGGAGAACAAACCAATGAAACCTAACCCTTTTCTGTTTCTCTCTGCTTCCTTTCATATAAATATATCTTCTTGTGCACTGAATTGAATGCTGTTGACAGGATTATTTATACCCTTGAACAAACTTGGCTGATTTATGATGGATTAGAGGGATCATCTATATCCCTCAAAGAGCCATGGGAGCTGCTGTCCTGGGGTCTTGTTGCAATTTATAGTCTATAAATGTTTTCTCCTTTTCCTTTTTTCAGTCAAGTATTTTTTTCCCTCTTTACAATTAGAAAAAAATCTTTGTACAATCCAAGATATATTTGAAGAATAGAACTTCGCATCTTGGTGTTACTGTCGGGCCTAAGTGACAACGGAAGATGTTTTAGCTCCAGTTTCATTTTTCTAAAATCCAGCCACATATTACAATCACGGTGTCATCTCATCTCTAGAAGCATAGAAGCAGGCTTCAATCTCTGCTCTGCCATTCACTAAGGACATGGCCTCAGAAAATATCACATAATCTTTCTCAACCATAAAAATACAAGAATAGCCTTTTTAATCCCACAGGAATATTGGAAAGAGCAGATGAACATTCAGTACGTACAACTTGAAAGCACCTTGTGAGTTCTTCAAGCGTCATCTCAGTTCATTCATTCTTGCATTTAATATCAATTTACCAGGCATTCTGCAGGACAGTTGGATTTCAAGTTATGCAGGACATAGGTGATAGTTGAGTTAAACTAAAAATTATAGTGAAATTTACTTCTGAGATTACACTATTCTGAGATTACAGTAGATGACATTGGGGCTTACTACGAGCTCAAGGACTGGGCTGAGTCTTTTTATAGGGGTTGTTTCTTTTAACCTATACATACACAAGATTAACCTCTGCAGACATTACTATTGTTATCCCCATTCTAGACTGGAGGAAACAAGGCTCAGATATGTGAAGGAACTGGCCCAGGCCACAGAGCAGTGGGAGAGACCCTGAAGATGGTACCACTCTGAATGCATGGGCTTAGCTCTGACTGTGATACCTCCAGACATATAGCTGCTAGAGACAGCTGCCAGGTCAGGGTGGAAAACCATGCAAGGCACACCAGATAAAGGGATGCCTGAGCTCAGCTTGAGAGGAGAGTAGGGGATGTCCACTCAGACAGAGGAGTCCTAAGCCTGTTCCCAGTTGGTCACTGAAGAGAGATGCTGTAACTACAAACAGTTCACAGTGGCAACGCAGAGTCTGAAGGTTTGCTTTGGAGGACGAGACTTGAATAGTAAGTAGGCAGGAATCTGATCCAGTTGATTAGATGGTGAAATATAGGAGCTTGAACATTGAAAGGTGATGACAGATGTTAAGCATGAGTCTAATATGATTAGCTTTGCCTTTTGTGTTCGATAAATGGATTCTATCTGGGTTCATGAGAACCTATGGCAACCTCAGGTGCTTTTAAAATTTCCAGTTGAGCATGGAAGAATAATATTTCAATAATCTCTATGACCTGTCAGATCTTTCTCACTTGGGGCTGTATCTCATTCATGATTGCATTAAACAAACCAAATACAGCATATGACTCATGATAAGCACCGAGTAAATTTTGGATGAGTGAATGAATAAATGAATGAAGACCTACATTAGAGATAATAATCAAGGCGAGAAAAAAGTAGAAAAGATCAGGACTGTTGGGCAGGTCATCTGTTGGCTGGTTGAGGATGGATTCTGTAGGGAGAGAAGAGAGGGTGGTGGGACTCTATCCTGCAGAAGGTAGCACTCTTTCAACTTCAAAAGTAGTCTGGATATTTTGGGGATTCTTGGAAGTAGAAGTAGGTAGACTCCAGCAACCATGGAGAGATGTGCATGTGATTTGTTAATAAAACTCTCTGGCTGTGGGTGGGACTTTGGTAGCTGAACTATTAGGTGTCTTGTGATTAATTTAGGATCTAGAGTGAAGCCGATTCCATGGAGGTTGCTTGTGTTTTTATTTCTTAGAAGGCATGTTACCAAGCAAAGCCTTGAGGGCTCAAGAGTGGATGACTACAAATAATTCACTGTGGAAGAATAGTCTGCTCTTAGTATATTGGGATCTTGGTATATTAGGAACCGTTTTTGCCCTGCCCTTTGGTCTTAGACTGAACTCTGAATCTACTTGGAGCTGCAGAGAAAGTCCCTGTCCACACTGACTGCTTGAGTGTGAGTTTGAGTTCTCTTGAGCATGCTGGGGACTTTCCCTTTCTTTCCTGCCTGCAGCTTCCTTGGGGACTATAGGAGCCTATCCAGCCAGAGTCTGGGCTGCCAGGGAGTGCTGGTGATGTGAGGTCCCAGGGGCAATTCCAAACAATCATCTAGCATGCACTGCTTCGATAGCAGTTGCTTGCATCATTTTTCAGAAAGCAAAGCCCTGCTGGGCACGGTGGATCACGAGTTCAAAGCCAACCTCAGAAAAAGCAAGGTGCTAAGCAACTCAGTGAGACCATGTCTCTAAAATACAAAATAAGGCTGAGAATGTGGCTCAGTGGTCGAGTGCCCCTGAGTTCAATCCCTGCTACCTACCCCCCACACCCCAAAAAATGGAAAACCCCTACCCCTGAGGCAACAACTCTGAGAAGTTCTCTACACAGGTCCTTAGAGTCCCCAGAAGAACAGTGCCCCTGTGGCTCACAGTGTTAATCCACTTGATGACACAACAGTCCTTGCCTTCATTATCCTTTCTCTATCTCACTTTCCTACTCTCTGCTTTAGACATATAAATGATCTTCTCCCAAGTCTTTGTCTTAGGACCTGATTTAGGGAAAAATAAAATATGATACTCTGGTTGGTGCTCAATAAATACTGGCTGAATACATAAATCAGCTCAACTCCCCAGATCAGGATTAACCCAACTTCACTTGACCTCCAGATGGGGCTTCTCCTGCCCTGCTAGATAGTGATCTGAGTCAGTGGCTGTCAAACTCCTGCCCCAGTGCCCCAGTGCCCCGCCTTTCCACAGCCAGGGACTTTCTCCATCTCTGTCTCCATTATCTCCATCTCCATCATCTCTGTCTCCATCATCTCCATCTCCATCATCTCTGTCTCCATCATCTCCATCTCCATCATCTCTGTCTCCATCATCTCCATCTCCGTCTTGTAGCCAACCCCAACTAAGTCTGGCTCAGGACCACCTTGGTGAGAATCTGGATATTGGGGCCTAGGTTGTGGTACAAGTGGCTTAGTTTTCATGTTTGCTTGCACTAGGCTGCAGCCCTCCGTATCCATCCTTGCTGCCCTGGTCAGCTTGGAATGAATGTGCCTTGAGATCCCTGTGAGGGTCTCAGCCACACTAACTTACTCAGAGACTCCACTTGGAATTGTCATGTGGCTATGTGACTAGCAGCCATACTGCTTACAGCCCTCTTCATATCCTCCCTCATACCAGAACCAATTTCTTTAGAAACCACCATCTGCCTAGGTTCAGGTCCAAATTTCTGAGGAATGAGAATCTAAAGTAAAATGTAGTGTTTTGAGATTGAAATGGACTAAAGTTTAAATCCAATTTCCCACATTTTCTGGCTGGAAGACCTTGAGCAAAATACTTATTCCCCCTAAGCCTCATTTTTCTCATCTATAGAATGATGGTATAACATGTGGTTCAAAGTGTTGTCCCAGAAAATAGATGCAGGGTTCCCTGTATTTACTCAGTAACGGTAGGCCTTCTATTCTACTGCTTTTTCAGTATCATTTGGATTATTGGACCTGCTCTCAGTCCTGGTACTGCCCCTCTTTATGTTATCCACACTCCACAAACACCAGCCCATTGAGCCTCCTGGCAGAGAGTCTGAGATAAGACCCAGGATGCTGGGACTCTTTTAAATCAAATTGTGGTAGCCATGCTTTCTTAGAGTCTAAATTTGTCTATTTGGTATCTATTCATTATGGGGCCACTTGGAGTAACTACATTTTCTTATTTTCCTATATTTTCAGTGCTTGGAAGTCTGATTAGAGAAAGAATGACCTACTCAGGGTTATCCTACTTTTAGAGATGATAAAGGGCTTGTGCAGGGGCACTCCTGTCCTGTGTACACCAACACTACATTTTACTGGCCACCTCCTTCACTGAACTCCAAGTACCAAGTCAATATTCCTCTGCTCTAAAGGGCCCAACGACCAGGTAAAAGTCAACTAAATTCAGTCCCTCTGCCCCAAAGCCTGTCAGAATTATTCTAGCTGGGCAATCCTGAGCTGTTGGCTCTGGACAGCTCCATTTTCCTGTGGAGAACACAGTAATAGCTCGGTCCCACAATTTGTCCTCGCTCCATCCTCCCCCTTGCCAGCCAAAACCATGCTTCCCCATGTGGCCCCGGGGGGCATGGTGCCCTCCTCCTCTTGGGAAATACAAGTAATAAAAATCTTCTTTTCATAGCATCAACCTGTATTGTCACTTAGTCACCTCTACAAATTAAAAGCCCTGGAAATATTTAGAGACAGTTCTCAAATCCTTTTGGGAAACACATGAGGTGTTCACTTATTAGTAATCAGAATCCAGTTGGGTGCAGAGTTCTTATTTAAGGCACTTAGGGAAGATGGCTTAGGTAAAAAAGTGCTAGAGCCAAGCCTTAGGGCTCAGGACCCCTCTTAGCATCTTTTCCATGATCCAAAATGGGAACAGTAAAGAGTCCAGTTCAGTTTGGGTCTAACATGTATTATTTAAAAATTATGGAAGGAATGTATTTCTCAAAAAAAAATTAAAACAACATGAAATAAAATGGAAGAGTCCTAATGTGCAGATCCCTCTTCTGAAGTCAGTTTCTCCAAGATTCCCTCAGCTAGTAGTCCCGTGTGTGTGTGTGTGTGTGTGTGTGTGTGTGCAGTTTTTCATATTCTTTTACTCTGCACAAATGTATACACATATTGAAGTAAATTTCTCTAAAAAAAACGGACTCTCAAAATACCTATTTTCTCTCTTTTTTAAAACTATTTTTCTCCACATTTTGTTCTTGGTGCATTATAGTTTACTTAATGATGGGGTTTATCACTGTTACATATTCTTCTCATGCTCGCACCATCCAGCACTTTTCCCTTCCCTCTGCATTTCCTACCCCTGGTCCCTATCCTCTACTTGGCTCCCTTTGATTTTTGTATGACCCCTCCCACCTTTCTTTTCCTTTTTCCTGTCTAGCTTCCACATAAGAGAGAAAGTTGACCTGAGTTTGGCTTATTTCACTTAATGATCACTAGTTCCATCCATTTTCCTGCAAATGGCATAATTTCATTTTTCTTTATGACTGAATAAAACTCCATTGTGTATATACACCACATTTTCTTTATCCATTCATCTGTTGATGGACACCTCAGGTGGTTCCAGAGTTGGCTATTGCTCATCGTGCTGCTACAAACATAACTACTTTCCAAACATGCTTTTTTCACTCAACACCTTGTACTGATTGTCCGTCTCTGGCCAGGGTTCTGAAGCAGGAGTGAGCTAACATTTAGACGTTTCCCCACTGCTGTGCAGCTAGGTTGTCCTGAACCCTGTGTCAATTCAACTACTATTTCTTGAGATCATACTGTGCAACTACATAGCCAGCAAGGCCCTATATGGTCTGCCCTTGGGTTCCCTCCCTCATCCTCTCCAGAACCTCCCTTCCCAGCCATGCTGCCTGGCTTTCCCAGAATGCCCCCACTGCAGAGCCTCTGGACGGGAAAGCTAGAGCCTCACAGCTCACGGCCTCACCTCCCTCAGACCTTGCTGAGATGCCAGCATTTGTGAGCATCTCCCTGCCCTTCTCCATGAAAGAGAAGGCTCCCAGCTTAGCCTGGCCCATCCCCTGCCCTGTTCTGCTTTCCCTTTGGTGCAGTTGTGGCTGATGTAGGAATCGCTGCTCCTCCTCCCTCAGGCCATCCTGCAGGACTCTTGCACTGTGTCGCCCAGACCAACTGGTACTCTGTCCTAGGCTTTTATTGCAATTGTATGGTGGCTTGCTTGTGGGAGGAGCAGGCTCCCGGCCTTTGGCATTCCCGTGTTGTCCTGGTTACTCTGGCCTCCACACTTTCCTTCTACTCTCATTCCTCTTGGAATCTCCATGGCTTCCTTTTCCATTTTAATTACTGGTATTTACTGCTAGGACATGGAGGAAGGAAACAGGCCTACAGAGAGGCAGAGCAGATTTATGAGGAATTCCTGGCCCAGCACTTCCCCATCTAGAGCCGGAGCCTCGTGGCATTAATCCATGAGAAGCTGGGCTGCACCCTGGGCATCCTAGAGAGGCAGAGCTGGGAACTAGAGGGATGTGGATGTGCCTAGGGCTTTATGGAACATGCAAGGCGGGCCCGTGCTTTGGGCAGCGGCTGCTGTCTGGTACAGGTGTCTGTGGTGGGGGTAGGGGGATGCTGGCCTTGGGTGAGAGGTCTGGTTCACACACCGGCTGCCACTTCCTCCTGTCTGAACTATGGGGCTGGGACGAAGTCACGTCCACTCACTTAGGGGCTTTGGAGGATGGTGAATGAGGCAATGCATGTAAATACCTCCTAGAGGTACGCAGCTATGGACCATGACTCCAGTCAATGTGGAATCTCAGTCTCCTGGCAGGACATGGAGTCCCATTTCTCCACACCCAGAGGGGTTAAGGAGTTTAGGGATTTTCAACGTTTAAATTCAGCTTGGTATTTATGGCATCTTCCTAAAACTTCAGTTCCTTTTGCCCTCATTAAAATGTTCTCTAGCAAATCCATTCAAATTAGTATCAGTCAATCCAAGACTAATGGAATATTCTAGAACACTTTGCTTCTTTCCATCCTCCACACCTACTCCCATTTCTGCCTGTATTTCTGAGGCTTGCATTGCAATGCTGTGGAAAGAACACAGGTTAAAATCAGTCAGGCCTGTTTCAAGTCTTAGGTTGTCTACTTTATTCCTTATGCATCTATATTTTAATCAGAAAATGGAGATGGGGATACCTACCCCTCCAGGTGAGTTGGAAGGCCAATAGCAATAGTTAATATTTACAAAACAGTTAGACTATATCCAGCACTTTACCTATATCAACGTGCTGAATCCTCACAATAATCCTGTAAGGGGAGTACTTTTATTATCCCACTTTACAGATGAGGACACCAGAGGCTAAATAACTTGCCCAAAGTCACACAACTAGGAAGGAACAAATCTATAACTCTCAGTACTGTACTTTTAATTCATCCTTGCAAATGAGAACTCTGAATACAAAGCCTTGCCTGTGTTGGCTACACAAAGCCCTCTCTACCTGTGGCGCTGACCATCCAAGCAGGACATTTCTTCCTGCTCCTTCCCTTTCTTCCTGATTCTGCCTTTTTAGCCCAAACTGAAATCCTGCCTCATCCAGGAAGCCGTCATCATGCCTTATTTGTATATAATGCTTATTGTTTATGGGCAGATTTGCATGTGTTAACTCATTTGATTTTTATTGTAGTTGTGATACATACTAAGTGTGGTTGTTACTCTCCATTTAGAGATAGGCAACAGCTGCTCAGTTAGGACAAGAGGCTTGGTGGGACTCTCAGCTCTATCCTGAAGTGTGCTGGTGTCTGGGCTTGAGTGGTCATGACTGGGTGAAGGATATTGACTTTCACCATTTACATAATACCCGATCCGTTCTGTCTTCGGAAAAAGCCTCTGGATTTGCTTTTGAGGACCTATCCTTCTGCTTCCCTGAGAACTTGTGTTTCAGGTGGGGTCCCCTATTCTAGCATCTCCATGCTACTCCTTTGCTCTGGTCCACAGGTGGGAGGGCAAGTGTCAGAGAGACACCACTGAGAAACGGCCTGGGATCCTACTCCACCCTGGGACCTGCAGTCTTCCCGCCTGGGGTTGCCGAGCTACAAGGATGTAGCCTGGAGTTGCATGTGATGCTCTCTCATTACCAGGAGAGGTCTTGCCAATGGTGCAGCACATGAGGGGAAAGTGGAACTGAGAGACGAGGAAGGACAGTGCAGACCAGCTGCCGAGAGCACCTGGATGCAACAGAAATCGAAGTGAGAAGATCGCCCCACAACTTGGCCATATGAATTTAGACCCCACCACACGTCACTTTTCTCTTGCTTTGAGGCATTTGAATTGGGTATCCTGTCACTTTCAACTGAAAGAATGCTAACAAATGGAGTCCTCAAACAGAAGGCCCCTTGGGTAAGGGGGTTGGTAGGAACTGTGGACAGTTTTTTTCCCCCATTTTCAGGAGAGTTCTGGCACTGATTATGCACCCCAAAATGCTCATCAACTTGTTAATTGTGAATTTGATGGAAGATTGGATAGCTATTGGGAATTTGATCTGTTACTTAAAAATCCTTACACACTAGACAATTTCTTTCTTGAGATGTCCAGGGAAATTTGGAATAACTTTTCTTTGGGGTTCTTCCCAACTTGCCTTAGTTCCCACTGAGAACAACTATAATTCACATGGATTTGCACTGGAGAAAGTCATATTTTATTTTTAGTACTGTTTGTTCCAATTCTTCGCTAAGAAATCTTGCCACTTACACATGAACATCTAATCTTTCTGAACTAGAAGGTGGATACACTTTTCCTACAATGCTACACAAATTTCTTACTGTGTTCCCAGCCATGGATCTATAGGTTTCAGGGAAAACACTGACATTCTGATCAGTTTTTGGTATTCACTTGGCTAACTTTCCGTCCCCCGTCATTATCCAACACTAGGTTTTACTGAGCAGGAATTTTTTACATGGGATTAAATTCCATGCTCTGTTGACTTTAAATAAAGTTTCCTAGGTAATCTGGGTGGCTTGATTCAATCAGCTGAAAGGACTTAACCCATTTTGACGCATTTTTCCAGATGTGGAACACCTACAGAAACCTAAATTGAGGAACCAATATACCAATTATTATAACTTAAAATAATATTTGAATATTGATTATGTTCATAGAATTGAAACCTTGGTACTTAATGGGTTATGAGGAGAGCCTGTTTAAGGCTTCGCTGATGGAGAAGAAATTCCACCTGTTAACCACAGTGCCTGTTCCTGCCTGGCATTTGCAGTCTGCCCCTCCTGGAGGCCTCTCTGCCCTAGAGATTTCAGACTTCCAGCCAGTCCCCACATTTGCAGAACATTTGTGCATTTGAGTTGAATACATTCTTGAAGATTTCAGCTCCTGTCTCTTTCTCCCCTATTATTGTTGAAATTCTCAGTGATTTCAGTACCTACTTAGAAGACTTGTCCCATACCCTGGTCCTACAGATTCTCGTCTTCCCCTCAACAGTGGTCTTTTATTCCCATGATCACCTCCCTGAGCTTTTCATCATCAATAGCTACAGAGTTGTTATAAACCTGAGTTCAAGATTCCCACTTCCTGCCTTTCCTGCCCACTCACTCATCCATCCAGTATCGAAAAGCCAATGACCCTTTGACCTCACATGGACACTTCTACCTCTAAACGATTCCTTATTCATCTTCTTCTTCCTTATCCTGCTTAGATCTGATGATAATTACTCTCTGAAACATATTCTTGACCCCTAGGCTCCTCTTTTGCGTTTTTATACCTGCTTGACGAGACCATCGCTTCAGCTACATGCACTGGAGAAAAACATACAATCATGCTGCGTGCTCTCCATCTCAGTATCTGCCGACGCTCACCTCCAAAGTGTCCTCGATTCATGCTGCCTGCCAATGACACTGTATTTTCCTAGTGCATTGGGACCTACTCTTCTTTACAACTGTTTCATACCTTTTCCTTTATGTCTTCCCCCACAGTCACTCCCAACAAATGACCATATTTCCCATCTGACCGAGAGAAGTAAAAGTGATCAGAAAAGATAGAAGCTCTCACCCCGACAAGATGCTGCACCCCATCAAGCTGTGTGCTCTCTTCCCTCTTGTTACTGAGAATGAACAGTTAGTGCCTCTTATAGGGTCCTATCTCCTCCCCCTCAGCTCCTCCCCTCTCTGTTGTGTGTAGGTTTCCTTCTCTCTAAAAGATAATTTGGGTGCATGTGTATAGATATAGATCTGTATATTGATATGTGTATATAAGTAGCATGGTAATAAATATGTACCTATATAGTAATGTTGATGATATATCTATAATTATAAAGTAAATGATATATTAATGTATTGCATATAGCAATAATGTGTGTAGAAATAAGACATATAAGTAATATGTACTTAATATACATTTTCTCTATACATACTATATGTATTATTTTTAATATATGTTCCTAGTTCTCTTTTCAGACAGTCTTATTTGGACATTCCTGCTTATAGTAAAAACTCCTTGAATAAATCACCTCTGCTCACCCTTCAGGATTTCATTCCTCTCATGTCTCTGAAACTCACCCATTGGGCTTCTGCCTCACTGTGTTGAGTCACCCTGGTCAAGGTCATGCACAGTCCCCACGGGTCTACTCATGGGTCAGCTGTCAGTCTCTTAGTACTCGATGAAAGGATGCTCCTCATCCTTTCTTCCCTCTTCCTTGAGAAGCCTCTGTCTCTGTTTTTGTTTTTGTTTTCTCTTGCTCCTCGTCTCCATTGCTGCCCTTCCTCCAGGTCCTCTTTCTCTTCCCAGGTGCCATTTTGGGTCCCTTGACTTCTCTGTCTGCACCTTCTCCCTTGGTGATCCCATTCAGTCACATGGCTCAAAATGTCCATCTCTAGCCCAGACCTCCTCCTAACGCCAGACTCAGATGTGTCACCAGCAGTCATCTCCAGGTGCCCATGCAGTAGGCACCACGCACCTCACAATCTAGTACCTGGGTCCTGAGCCCTCGCACCCTGCTGCCTCTGCTCTCTCATCTCAATAACATGTAACAAATCTTTGCAGATGCTCAGGCCAAATTCCACCGAGTGCCCTTCTATTCTCTTCTTTCTTGCAAACCCACATCAACAAGTCCTTTCAGTTGTCCTTAAACATCTCAAGCATCTCCCCGTTTCTCACCACCTCTACCGCTGCTACTTTTTTCTCTTTCAGAATAACCTCTCACCTAATTTATTGCCACAGTCACCATGTGGTCTTCCCGCTTCTGCCTTTGAGGAAGCCACCCAGCAGACAGCGCCATCCCGTCAGGACTATCCATGGCTGTACTTATTCTGAGTAAAAACTGAAGGCTTAGAATGAGTTCCGAGGCCCCGTAGGCTGCTTCTCTCTCCTCTGCTCATTCAGCTCTGACCGCACTGTTTCATGTTCCTGCTACAGGACATCGGCACACACTGTTCTTCCTGCCTGGAGGGTTCCCTCAGGTATGCATGTATATTGGGGTCTATACATCCATCTACACCATTGATACCTACACCCAGCCCATAACTTGATCTATATCCCTATCCTGCTCTTCACTGTTGTGTTTATACTCAAATTTCTTTTTCCCAGAAAAACCTTTTCTGGTCATCCCTCTTTTATTCCAAACCCAACCACTGCCTGTTCCTTCCCATACTTCTTATTGTACTTACTTCCTTTTGAATCATCTGTCTGTTCCCAGGACAGATTTCCTGGAAGATTCAGGAAGGTGGGCATTGCTGTCTGTGCTCTTTGTTGCTGGGTCCTGAGCATCTAGAACAGGGCCAGGTGCATATTGGGGGCGTGCACCTTGAGCAAAATCATGAAGCAAAGGCTGCAAAGGTTGATGAACAGTATCTGACTGGGAACCAGAACCTCTCATCTCATAGTCCTCAATGGGCTAGCTTCTGTGTTTGACCCTTCTACTGGTTGCCACAAAAGCCCCCTGCACAGGAAACACGACCAAGAATGAAGCTTTGCTCACAAGCTCCTGAGTAGGACCTCAGAATCCTGGTGAGTCTGATAAGGACATGCACGTCCTCCCTGCTCTCTGGGGAGTATCCTTCTGATCACCAGGAGAGGATAGTCCGAGGAAAAAGAGTGTGAATGGAGAACTTTTTCTTTTGGCTTCCAGGTCTGGTTTTGAAAACAACAGTCTGGTATTTGAGCTTTCTGGCTGGTGAAATAAAATGCGATGAATAGAATAGTCCTTAGTCAAATTAATTTCATTTTGCTATCATGCTATGATATAATTTGTCTGTCTCAAACACAGCAATCTATTGCAGAGTATAAACTGTGAGGTAGATGGTTGTCACACTTTTGATGTGTGTCCATTTTAATCTGGCCTATGAATCCCTCATCAAACAAGCTGGGAGTTGTTGCTGAACTTGCCTGTCCAGCTTGCTGAGAACAAAGCAGGTATGCTAGGTTCCCCGAGGCCTTCCCTCCTGAGAGGCGACATTCTAAATAGCAGACAGAACAGAATTTCAGATTTCATGTTAAAACCTGTCAGTTATTTGGCTGCTTCAAAATCTGCAATAGCCTGCCACCATCCCCTTGCATGAAGACCAACCTTTGAGAAACCTTAGTTGATCTCCCACTTCCTTCTGACCTTCCTTCCTCATTCTAGGCACAAGTGACAGGCCATGCAGTCCGGCTGCCTGGTATCTGTGCTTTTCCTGGAACCAACCACACACCATCCACCCTGCCTTCTTTCCTCCCTGTGACCCTGCAGCCTAGACCCTGCTCCTGGATGCTGATCTCAAAGAGCTCTCTCCATTCAATGTTTGCCCTTCAGTGGCTCCAGCCATTGCTGGCCTGCCTGTCTTGGGCAGAGCACTTGTACTTTTCTGTACCCTGCTCCAATTGCTTTTTTATGCTCTTCCCACCCTGAATGCCTTTGACTTTTGTTTTCTATCAGCCAACAGGACTGGAAAGGCCCAGAGGGAGGGAGTTTATTTGTTTTGATCACAACTCTGTCTCAAATACCTTCACAAGGCCGGGCACTTTGTAAATCCAGAATCCCAGTTCTGTATTATTATACCAGTCTTGTGGGTGACTAGAATTTTTAAAAGATAAACCAGAAACCAGTATTTAATTATGAGAAATGGGAGAAAGCAAGGGTGGGAGGGGAGAGGGAAAGAGGGAGAGAGGAAGGAAGAGAAACAGTTTTCCAGAAATCCCCAGCTCCAACCCTTGTTTTCGCAAGAGACGTCTCCTCTTGGGGCCCCACTGGCTCTGTCTGGGCCTAGTCCACCCACGTAATTGTTCCTTCCCTCGTGTTTGGGTGAGGATTTATAAGGCAAAGTGAAGGAGTCTCCTGAGCACTCACCCCTGAAAGCTTCTACCTACAAGGTCTGTCTGCCAGCTGCCCTCGAGTCTGAGCATGAACCCGCCCCAGACCAGCCCTGTGATTTCAAACAATCAAAGGAAGACAGTCCAAATCTGAAACATTTGAAGCCAAGAACCTGATTTGGCTGAGGAGAGCTCGTGCTTATTAAAATCTTCAAAGGCCAAACACAAAAATGGCCCATGTTTTCGATTATCTCCCTCTCATTTGTCATGTCTGGAACCATTTTTATAACACAAAACACAGAAAGTCTGGAGTTTAGTTCTCTTCCCACACACACCTCTTGGCTGGCGAGGTTCCAGAACTCTCCAGGCTCATAGGCCATGGAAGAGAGTATGTGTGGTCAAAGGTGCTTTTCTGAGAGTATGCATTGGGACTGAGTTATTTTATTTAGAGAGGTCATTATAGTTCAGAGTTTAAAATAAGTTTCAGAAAGGTTCATGTGTTTCGTGTAAAAAGCAAAATGTGTGGGTGGTGTTGTGGGCTATTTTTACATGAAGTCTTTAGCAGATAAACATTTGCTATGAATTCCAGTCTTCTTTTTCTAGTGCTTACTCTATATTCAGCCCTGGACCCATTGATCTCTACACATTAATCAGCTCAATGTCTTTATCTTAAACAATGATTCCAGTTCCAATCCCCTAGAAAAAAACAGAGGGCTTCCTCATAGTGGCTTCAATTTCCCTACTATCTCTAATTTAGTCACATTCCTATCCATCCTCAATGGCTTCTTCCCTCCTGCCTCAGTGGACACAGGCATGCGTCAGGATGCTTGGATGTTCAACACCGGGCCCTCCACCTACTTAGTTGTTTTGATGCACCTACTGTCTCTCCAAGTTCACCTGACCCAATCACTTCTCATTCTCTGTCATCTTCAACTTCTATCACTGGTTGATCATTTTCAACCAACATAAGTATTCCAATCTCTTCCATTCTAAAATTACCTTGACTCAGCTCCATTGACCCACCTCTAAGCACCATGCATCTCTGTCTTCCCAAGGGAAATGGAGCTGGTATGTTAAAGGCATCCTGTGGGACCAGTAAGGGGCGAAGACAGCAAACTGGCTCTTTCCAAGGATGCTATAGAGGTCACCACCTGAAAGCATTTAGATATGTATGGTCAACAATCTTTGCCTTCAATTTGTGACTTCAAATTGGTTCAGTTTGGAAATAGTTGGTACTGGCTACTCTCCTTGGAGTATGTGGCAATGACCATTTTCAAACTATACCCATTTGAAGGCACAAAGCTTTAGATAGTTTTTCTAGATTTCATTGGTTTCTAGTGTGTTCTGGCTAAGACCCACTGGAAGTTGGAGACTGACCAGTGAGGGTGAGAGGGTTGGGGAACGTGTATGTACAAGTATCTGAATGGGAAGACATTATATAAAGACAATAGAAGATACAAATTATTTCTGTTCTCTTCCCAGTGACTGTTTTTGAGAATTTATGGAAATAGTTGTTAATGTCAGATACTGAAAGCCATGTTTCTAATAGTGCTTTTCAGGATGACATTTGCACTGAAGATTTGAGTCTTAGGGTAGAAGCACAACTACTTTGGGAATCAGTGACTCAACCTGGGGAGGCAGCTTCCTTTCTACTTCTTTCCAGAAGTTAGCAAATCTGGCTGCATGGAGATTACCAATGTAGGAGAAGATAGATGATTACATCCTTCACATGTTCTTTTATCAATATGGGCACCATCAGGTCCATGATAGACATCCTCCGCTGTGATGTGCACTACAACTGTTAGCTTGGAGTTTATGAGCATTTGTGAGTACAGCACAGAAACACTAAGAAGTGCTTGGGGTAAGTTGCTCAGTGAAAGGAGCAAGCATGACCTTGGACTGCTGAGGTTTCTCTGAGGCCAGAGGAATACTTTCTCCAGGAGGGTAGCAAGTTTTGTCTGTTTTGATGATACCTGATTTGGTAGATACTAATAAATAAACTTTTAAATGAATTTGATAAAATGAATTAGGATGCATTCATACTAGGAGAGGGTGGTCAGGCTGCAGAAAGGAGGACTCAGTCTGGACTGCTGGAATCAAGTAGAACCCAAGAAGAATCAGCTACGTCCAGATTAAAGGTATGTGCTTGTTTTGTATGGAGCTTATTCATTGTAATGGAGAGATGATTTCAATTATTTTCATATCAACTAGGTGAGATAGGTGGGACAGGTATGGTCATTCCTCTTTCTAGGTAAAAACTGACAATGATCTAAATGGTGGCTTGTCTCAGTACCCATAAGTGAACAGGAACCCGTGACTTAGAAGAATGCTCTAGAATTTCCACATTACCACATTGCAGAAGGGACTTTGGCTCATGGATAGATTTTGACTACATGCAAATCTGTGGGCTCTTTTTGGTTTGTTTTATCTTTTAGATATTGCAGTGGTGACCGTGAGGTGAGAAACTTTAAGCATTCCCTCTTTGACTGCAAAGATCAGAGTAGCATGGGGAGATGATTAAAATGGAAAGAAACTCAGTTGAAAACCAGGCTTTATGGGTTAGGATGAGGATAATGTTATTGGAACAGCTGGGAGCCTCTGTGATGGCTGTATTTCACATCCCAACAACACAGAACAAATTGCACAAATTCTAGGAATTATAGCCCTTCGTAAAAAACACTGGAGTCCCTTTCTAAAATGTCACCAAATGTCTCTGTTGACTCTGTTTTGTAACCAGCTACAAGCAGATGGCACTTTGAAGCACACAACACATTTTGGAAAACAAAATCACTTAGACATTTTTGTCTGGTTTGCTAAGATAATGTGATAAAGCCCCAAATGAAAGAATCTTGGCGTGCACTAATGAGAAGGGCGACACACCATCCAGTGGGTTTGCTCTAATTTCTCATGAAGAGTTGATTCTTCAACTGTCTTTTCTGAGTTGGGTTTCTTGAAGGTTTATGAACTTGCTAAATAAAAGAAGCAAAGCGAGGGAGATGAGAACTAATGTTTCCTGAGCGCCTACTGCATGCTGGGTGCTTCATCTAGCATATGAAATTTATATAGTTTATTTAATTCTAAAATGATTCTATGGGTAGCTATTTTTGCTCTCATTTTAAATATAAAGAAATTGAGGCATCCCACACCTAGTTAGGTACAGGTAGAATTCAGATTTTTAACTGATATCCAAATCCTTGTTCTTCCCATTTCATCTATCTCAGGTAGAATTTTGTCTCTACCTGCCTTTATTGCTTGCTCTCCAAATATTTTCATGTTCATGAGAACTGTTAAATATTGGAACAGATGCAGCTAGTAAAGTTTTGTGCAATGGAGTCTTATTTCTGCATAAAATTCCAAATTTATTGTTTTCATAAATAAGAATTTTTGTCATATTTTGACAGGTACACACTCCAAGCCCATTTCAATTCATTTTCCATTGCTTTTTTTTTCTATATCAAATACTAGAAAGCAAAATGTACAGATGTTCATTGTTACTAGGGATGGCCATTGTTATGGTTTAGATATTAGGTGTCCCCCAAATGCTCATGTGTGAAATAATACAAGAAGGTTTGGAGGTAAAATGATTGGGTTATGAGTGTATTAACCTAATCAGTGCATTAATCCTGTGACAGAGATTAACTGGGTGGTGCTAGAGACAGGTAGGGTGTGGTTGGAGGAGGCAGGTCATTGGGGTGTGCCATTGGGGTATATATTTTGTCCATGGTGAAGGGCATCTCTTTTTCTGCTTTCTAGTGGTCATGTCCTTAGCTACTTTACCATATTATTGTGCCACAATGTCCTGCCACACCTCAGGCCCAGAGCAATGGAATTGGCTATCTATGAACTGAGACCTCTGAATCCATGTGCAAAAATAAACTTTTCCTTACTGAAATTGTTCCTGTCAGGTCTTTTGGTCACAGTGCCATAAAAACTGACTAAAACAGCCATGTTACATACATAGTTTGGCTAATAAGAAGCTTGTGGCCTGTCCTGGAAGAGGGCTTCCCATCCCAAATTAATGGCAAAGTCTGACAGGCAAAGTCTTTACTGAATATGAACTCAACATTGAAAATACAATGGCTATGTCACCACCATAAGAATGAAAGCCACATGCTAACATTGATGGAGCAGGAATACAGCAGGTGACTGATTTCTTGATGACTTCCTGGCATAGCTATACTACCCCTGGACCACCTACTCTGAGCTTCTTATTATGAGAGAAAGATAAACCTTTACATATTAAAGGAAGTGGGTTTTCTCATACAAATACTAACTGATACATAGAACAGAATTTTTAAAGACATTCCTATTTTCCAGTACAGTTTTATTTTCATACCAGCTTTTGTCCTGATCCGTAACCTCCAAACATTGGAAAGTAGACAGTAGATTCTTTGGCATAGTGTTCATTTTGTTGGGCACAAGTTGGAACAAAGTTTCATCTCCTCCCTGGCCATGGGAAAAGGGTCAGCACAGTTGTGATCCAGGAGACTGTGGCCCTTCCAGACCATCTGAGCATCACTAGCCAAAACCATCAAATAGGATGAGAGAAGGGGTCAGGGGCTGAACGGCACATGTCTCCACCATTTTGCTTTATACGGATGTAGACTTTGTCTTTGCCTAGAAAGTTGAGCAAGGAACTTGAGGAATCATTTTGTCTTTCACCTTGGGGAAGGACCACACTGAAGTCATACCAGACATATATGATAACCAATCTGGTTTTAATAGACCTCCAAGGAAGACAGTTCCTCAGCCTCATCCCTCAGGAGACCATTTCAACATTTAAAACCTTTCAGTAAATTCATGTTTTACTTAAATAGAATGTGTATTGCATGTTTGAAGGAAGCGTCTTTTCGATTTCTAAGTTAGAGCAGTAGGGCAGAAAGTTGGTGGGTTGTCTAGTCAGGCAGTCTCTGGTTAAATCGTAGCTCATCTACTTACTAGCTAGGGGACTTCCTTGTGACTTAAGTTCACTGAGCCTCGGCTTTTTATCTATAAAATGAGGGGACAACAGCTCCACTAAGGCCCCTAGGGTCATGGTGGGGAATGAATGTACTAATGCTGGAAATACCATTTGCGTGACAGTGCCTAGCTGCAGTCCCCGCAGCCCCCTCCACTGGACAGCAGCTCACCACACTTACTGTGTCAAAGTTCTGTAGAGCCCTCAGGGACATCATGGAATTTCTCTACAGCTTTCCTTACTATGGGCTAATTAACTCCAATTTCCTCATCTTACCCTCTTTGCTCTTACTTTTCAGTCCTTGAATCTGAACTTGGAAACTTGTTTTCAAAATAATTTTTAAAAATGGGTTTTGCAATTCAAGGAGATTACATTTTTACAAAAGTCGGCAAAAACAACAATAGCCAAAAAGAAATAAGAACTTGAAAATTGGAAATATCGACCTGCGTGATGTTGCTGCACACCCCAGATTCTTGTTCTAGGTTGTGGATCCAGAATTGAGGTTTTCACTGTGGTGACAAAGGCAAAAATACAGCAGGAAGACAATCGTTTGGATGGTGACAGCCAAAAATATTCTGGCTGCGATTATTTGGTTAATTGAAAGACACACTCCTCTGGTGCAAATTGTCTGCTTTGTGACCCTCCTTTTGGGTAGACGCTGTCTCAGCCCTGAGTGAGGTCTGCTGCACCATTTTAAGAAAGGAAACGTCTCAGACCATGAAGTGTTTTTAAAAGCTGTACACATGACTCTTGGCTGCAGGAGCGTTGGATCTGCTGGCTTCTGGCAGCTCTGTATGTTGGCTCCACAGCATATGCACAATTTCAGACTTGCAGCCACACATGAAGTAATTGTGAAGCCACACAATTCATCCCTAAAATTATGCCATACAGTGGTTCTTGTCTTCTCCAACACTGTAATCCCTAGAAATTGTGATGATTTAAACTTTTAAAAAAATTATTAATTAATCTTCTTTCACTTAAGACTTACTAATAGATCTTGGATGGGGAAGAACATTTTAAAAAAGTCCAGGAAGTGAAATGAAAGAATGAAGCAACTACTGAGTGGAGTTTGGTTCAGAGATTCTTTTTTTTTTTTTCTTTCTCCTTTTTGTACAATTACTCCAAGCACGTGATACTGAAAACGAGAAAGAAAATTCCAATACAGGGTTTCAGGGCTGAAGGAAATCCCAGAGGTGCTGTGCTCTAGCTCTGCAGTGTACAGGTGATGAAATAGGCCTAGAAAGAGTTGTGATGATGTGTTTAGTGTCCCATAGTTAGAAGCTTAACTGTGGCTTTGTGTCATTCTTATGAATTAAGTCTGTATTAAAAGCCATTTCCCTAATGGGGGTCCTGAGCACCTTAGCTAAAGATGTGTCCTCTTCCTGGCACGGCTAGTCACTGTATCTGTTACACATTTTGTGTTTCTCATAGCACTTAGTCTTGCTGTTACTTTCTTGTTAATGATTTTGTCATTTGTCACTTCTCCTAAAGTGCAAACAAACTCCAAGAAGTCAGGGATGTTGGCTCTTGTTCACTGTTATATCTAGAATAATGTCTGGAGAAGAAAGGACATCATGCTTGTTAGACACCTATCACGCTGGTGCTGTGCTCAGTTATGTCTGCTATACAACCTTAAGAAGTAAGTGACGTGCTTGGAGTCCTGAAGTTGAAGTGTAAGAGAGGAGTTAAAGCCAGTGATACTTCCCTTCAAGTCCTGCCACCTGCCACCACACCATGGGAAATTATTTCCAGTGTTCAATAATTCCTGTCCCATGACACCTTCTGTGACCTCTTTCTCAGGCATCTAAAGCTCCCAGGTTCCAAGCACATGCTTTGGCATTCTCCCTTTTGGTTTGTACCTATCTATGCTGTAGTAGTCTTCAGAGAAATCAACTGGAATAAATTTTATTCAGCTCAGTATATATTCTGTTTCTGACTTTACTGTATTAAGTTCATTGAGTCTATTTCTCAGATTATAGATGTAATATTTTACTCTCTCCTAGTTTGTTGATGGATTCTATTGAGTTTCTCCAACTTGCAACAAAGCCTAGAAAAGAGAGAAAGCTACTCATCTGTTGATTAATGGAGCCTGATGCAATGGAAGGGATTGATGGTGAAAAAATTCAGATGGTCACAGGGCTCAGAAGGTGACATGTGCCAAAAGATGAAGAAAGCCCTGGAATGTAGACGAGGCAGTGAATCACTCTGTAGTGCTATTGACTCTGGCCACAGGATAATCCACAAATTTGAGTGGAGAGGAAATGCCCAACACCTGTCCTTAACAGAAGTTTCTACCTTCTTCAGGTGAAGGTCCCATCGGCCATGACAGTCTTTACTTCTTCCCAGATCACAGAACTGGCTGAAGAGAGCAATTGCCAAAATTTGACGCACATGAGAAACATCTGGACAAGTCCCTTATAGAGGGGTCTTGGGGACCTGCATTAGTTGATGAGGCAGGCAGTGAGGGCCTAATTGACATGTCCTTGTCACCACCGTTTAGCTTAGTCTTCTCCACAGGGCATGTATGCGACTGACCCGGTTACAGTTCCACACGACAAAGAAAGGACATGGGGTCATTAAAAGAGCACAGGATTTGGAATTTGGAGACCTGTGTTTGGATCCCAGCCCTGTAAATTGCTAAGGGCGTGACTGTGGGCGAGTTTCTTCAAGTCTTTGAACTTCAGTCTGTTTGTCTGAAATCATCAAGGTTAGTAATGTTTATGTAGAGGGCATCATGAGAGCTGGGAAAGGAATCCACACGAAGGCCTCCAACGCCAAAGGCAGTGGTTCAAGAGCGGATTTTCTCCGTTATGATCAAAGCAGATTGTTTCCTTCCAAATCTCAGCCTGCCCCTCATCTCTCTGTGTGGCCAGGGGTGAGTTAACCTCCCTGGTTTTAGTTTCCTCATATACGAAAGAGACATAAACAACACCTACCTGAACTCTCACCCTTTACCTGAATCCTGCTGTTCCAACCTCTGTTTTATAGGAAGGAAACTGAGGCACAGAGGAGTTCAGCAACCAACACAGGATCACACAGAGCCAGTCTGGTCTGTGTCCTGGGTGCTTTGCCTTCTGACCTCTACTCCTGGCAGTGACCCTCTTGCTCTGCAGAGCAGGTGAGACAGGGCCAGTCAAGGGCCTGGAACTTGGCAAGCACTCAGCAAATATTCCCAATACTTGAAAAATTTCCTTTCATCTTCCAAACTTGCATCCCTCTAGTTTTGGATATGATCCACCATACAACTCAAATAGCAGCCACTTTCTGTAGTGACAGCCTGTGAAAATGAAAGCTTTCTTGGGCTCATAAAAGCTACATCCCTGTTTCCAAGAAGAGGGGAACTGTGGCACATTCACCCTGTGTTGCTGTCACACGCCAGGCACATAGTCTCTATTCACTGGGTAAAGGTGAAAGGTTAGCCATCAATTCAGGCTGCTATGGAGACGACCAGCTTGCTAAAGGGCTGTTCCAAGTTCCCAGTAACCATGAGGCTCCGGCCGGAAGCCTTTTTAAACTTGCAAGCCCCTTAAGTGTGTGCTGATGTTACTGACATACCGAGAGCGGCAACGGTCTCCTGTCTCAGGACGTCCACGTGTGAGCCCAAGTTAATCAGGGAGAAGGAAGTTAGATACTATCAACCACAGTCAAAGGCAGCATTCTAGGGAGTTGGCAGTGGAGGGTAAGGGGCTTGATTATTTAAATCAATAATGAAGACAATTGGGAGATGCAGTCTGACGATGAGGCAGAGGGTGACATCTGGGGACTCATGTTCTGTGCAGCCACAGAACACACGACAAGGGAACCTGAAAAAGGACCCTCAAGTGTCTGGGAAGGTGGAGATTCTCATTGATGGAAACACAATTACTTCCCTTAATTTTTTTATACTCTCTCAATTACTTCCTGGTCATCAGCCACAGTCTGATTTAAGACGCCTGTAAAAGAATCACACGCTAACACAATGCATTGTTTATGATGTGCAATCCATTCATATAATTACCGTTAATAAGAACCCATAGTTTTACCAACATAGATGCCTATGCTAATATATTGCAATGATGACTTTATCCTCCATAATCGTGGGGAGTGATGAGCACATTTCTTTAATCATAAAATAGACAGTAAATAAATCAGCACCCTTAACCAATAATAAATTAAGCACAGCATTTATACCACTACAAAGAAATCTCCACAGAACAATATTAGCTTTAGTGTTTTCTTTTTCCTCCATTAAGACCCTACAGTATATCAAACCGAAGGAAGCATCCTAAACCTGAATTACATAGGCTGAGACTCGATGACAAATCTGTTCTGTGCGGGGTGGCGGGGACCGAGCCACTTCTGCTGGTTCCCGCATGTGTGGGCCTCCTGTTTCGATTGAGCGGATCTATAGCTTCAGAGGCGCGCAACGCCAAGTCCAGGGTTGTGCAAAACCCACTCTCCCACGCAAAGCCCATCTGGCCACTTTCGCTTTCCCTCTTCGGCTCAGCGGAAGCATCCCCTTGAGACGCTTTATTGACCGAGCCTTGGTCAGTAAACACCCTCTAGCAGCAGAGAACAGAGGGAGCAATGCCGACATGAGCCAAAGGACTCATCTCTAGGAGGAAAAAAGCCCGAAGGCGTCCGCAAGGACGGGAGAGAGGGCTGTTTACTTACAGAGCTCGCAAGGCTGTCCAGCAGCTGGATTCTTTGAACTCAGCGCGCGCAGATGTGGAGTCTTCGCTCAAAATCCCCTTCCCTTTGGCAGCGAGGAGCGCTCATAACTCTTTGCGGCTTCCGATTGATAAGCAATTTCTTGATTTGCTTTCAAAAGTGTTCTCCTAGGCTTTGAACGGTGGCAGAGAGAGACAGCGTGCAAAGCCACAGGGGTGCAATGACACTGTGGCCTCCACGGACCTCCCAACTGTTTGATGGAGCCTCACAAACAAAAATAAATATCTTTTTTTATCTATTGGCTCACTCCCCAAGTCATATTTGGGAAACAGCACAACGAGTCTGGACAATGTTTGTTCTGAAAGCGTAATATTCAAGTTGAACAGCTTCTCTTCCACACTTGGGAAACTGGGGCACCTCTGTCCAGCTGTCATGAGGGTTTCTTACTAACTCCTTAAGAGGGTGTTCTTGGAGATGGTGACCTTTGGCCCCCTCGGTTGGCAGCCCAGGGCTGGGGAGACCTGGCCAGGCTCACACAGTTAGTGGAAGGGCTGGAACCCAAGGGCTCCCAACTGTCAAACCAGTGAGTGCTCTGAGCACCACTGGCAGGCGGAGGTGGAGGCCAGGGTTTGAGATCTGACTCTTGGCCTTTAGCTACCAGTCATGGGACTAGCCCTTCTGCTTCCGAGTGTGTGTTCTCACAGCTGCATGACTCCATTCATGGTAATGTGATCGTCGCTTGGTCCCCCAGTGTGGTGACAGTTGGGAGGAGCTTCATGGAGAATGGACTTTTGTGAGCATGCACACCCACATGCTGCTTTTCTCCTTTCCACCTGATATTCCACTCAATGTTACATTCCATGTTGAAAGGAGCCACTGGGTGACTTCTGGGTGAAGGATAATACTGGTCAGGGAATGGAATGGACATGGAGAAAACTCTGGACCTTGGGTGACCAGGTCAAGATCAGAAGGAAGGGTATATAGCCTGTCCAGGCATTCGCTGAAAGAAGAGCACGGGTCTGGAGACAGAGGACTCCGGGCTCAGGCACTGCCCAGACTTGTCAGTTTAGACATGGGGTCATTTAAGCCTTCGAGAGCACACTGGGACACAGCCCCTCAGGCTGCTCTCTGACCTTGTTTTGCTGTGGAGCAGGCCTTTGGGGAGTGAATAAATCATGAGAATGACTCCCACACAGATGGGATTAAAGACTTAAAGACTGGAAGGACCTTTTTGCCCTCTGCCTCTGTCCTGTGAGGGCACAGCATTTGGCCCCTCTGGAGGATGCGGCAACCAGACACCATCTTGGAAGCAAAGACCTGGCCCTCACCAGTCACCGAACCTGCTTTCACCTGGATCTTGGGCCTCACAGCCTCCAAAACTGTGAGAAATAAATTTCTATTGTTTATAAATTACCCCATCTGTAGCATTTTGATGCAGCATTACTATTGGACTAAGAGTGATTTTTTCCCCCCCCAGGAAATAATGCAAAGAGAAAATACTGTTGCTGAGAGGGCACTGCTTCTCTTTCCCCTTCCATTGTGGCACTGATTAGTGCTCATGCTCCTGGGCTCCACCTTACCCTTCCTTTTTTTCTCTTTTAAGGAGCACATTTCACTTTCCTTCCTGTCATCTGCCTCTTCTCATATGTCCCTCCATGCTGGCCCCTATGGGTTTTCTTTGTCTTAGTTCAAATTGTCCATCTCTTTTCTCATGCAATAGTAAGAATGAAAACCAAAAAGAAATAGGGTGTTCAACCGCAGAGAAAAGCATCCACAGGATCTTGACATGTGGGATCATTTTTATCCTTGAAGTAGTCACAAATACCAGATGAATCAAGATCAGCTTCCCTTTTGAAAATGTTCAAGCCCCAAATCCAACTCATATTTAATGATTCCATTCACTTCCTTTGGCCTTTCACAAATTTGTTCCTTAAATGTCATTTCAGTTTAGAGTTGCACTCTGTCATCTGTAAGAGCAGTTTTCTAACTGAGCCTTGTCTTAGCTTGGGCTGCCACATGAATTCTTTAGGGGACACAATTCAGTCTATAGCAAGCCTGGAGAAATTAAGAAAAGAGAGCTAACGTTGATTAAGCCTACTGGTTTCTTTCCTCATTGAATCCTTAAAACAACTTTGGGAGGTTGGTAGTCGTGTTTCCAAGGTCACAAAGCTAATACGTGGCAGTGTCCAAAGTAAATTGTGATGCCCGGGACCCTGATCTTTTCATGGCATATCTGGGCCCCCCTCTCTCTTTTTCTCTTAGATTTTGAGCCAAACCCTCAGTTTTTCCTTCTTAATTACTAATTCAGTGGCCTTGAGGGGGCACATTGTTATCCAAAGTACTGTGAGAAGGAAAACGGAGCAGAGGGAAGTCTGCAGATGTCCTCAGGGTCAGCACTGAGTGGAGGCTGATGGCTATGACAGGTCCTCCCAGCCTCCTTCCCAGCCTCCTTTCTGTTGATAGATCCACCTTACTGATTTGAACTCAGCTCACATGTTCCATCTTTAGGGAAGCTTCCTTTGACCTGCCACTCACTCACATTTGCTGTCCCTTGCTTTAATCTCTTATACTCTCCCATAACTTGCCTTCATGATTTTTCTCCTTTTATAACACTTCATAAATGTCTTGTCACTGCAGTGGTTATAACAATGTTTACATACTTCCAAGACAGTGTGTGCATTGTCTTTCTCCCTCACTAGTCTGTGAGCTTCCTAAGGGGAGGGGTGTTTTGTTTTGCTCACTAAGGTGCCTCCAGGCATTAGGACAGCAGTGTGAGAGTCTGCAGGGGAGAAGGGGGATTAGGTTAAGAGAAACCAGAGAAGATAAATCATAGTAGGATGGCACTGTGAGACTCACCTGCAGCAGCAAAGAATTACAAATGTGCCTGAGAGCCCAGTCTAATAGGGCACCTCTATTTAGTCATCTATGGACCACCGAATGGATTCTTTTCCTTTCCAATTTGCATGAAGATGCCAGGGTTGGCTACTAGAGGATGAGTTACTTTGAGCAAAGAGAGGCAGCTGAGATCTTGGGTCACGTCTGTTGGCTTGCCAATCACCCTCTGGATTCCTGCAAGGGCAGCACAGCTCATTTATCTCCCATCAGCCTCAGTCTTTTTGTAGAAAGAGAAGAAGCAGGACTCTGATGAAACAGAGGTGTAGAGACCTGCCGGGAGGAACTGCTACCAGGGAAAGGTGTTTTAGCTGAAGGGACCGCATGTGCGAAGACATGGAACGACAGCATGTTGGGTTTAGAGAACGAAGAAGCATGTTTTGTTCAAGGACTGTAGGGAAATGTGATAATGGAAATGAAAGTGCCAGATAAGTATTATGTGTTTTCGTGATTATTCCCAGCACGGTTTGGAGGGCCAATGAGAAAGTACATGTGGAACTGTTTTATAAACTGGGAAAAATCTCTTGAAATTATTTTTATTATAAATTCTTTTGGATGAAGATAGCTAGACTATTAGACTAGAGAACCATGTTGGGAAGGTGAATTATTTATGAATTTCTTTTATTTATAAACTGAAATTTTTGATGAGCTTTTTTTTCCTAATCTTCTTTCAAAGTCTAGATCATACGTTTACAGAATCTGTTAAATATCGGTGAGTTGGGATGTATGCTTTCAACTCCACATCATCCCTGATCCTTTTCTTTCTGTTTGACTCCCCCTCCTGCAACGTGGTCTGGAAGAGTGTGGGACTACATTTCCCAGAATCCTTTGAAAGTGGAGGCCCCATTAGAGTCATCTGATGAGGGCACCCACAGGATGTTTGAGACAGAAGGAAAGTGGAGGACATTATTCTTTGATGGAGATTGCAGAGCAAGAACAGTGAGCTGATGGGAGTTTTGCAGAAACTGTGGGGTGAGATTCTTAAATCACACACTTCCTGTGGCTCCTCAGCTATCCTGTGCTTCTGGATTTGCAGCAAAACAGCACGGTTTTCTCCAATTGTTGTTTCCACTGTCCCCCTTTAAGAAAGCTTTTTATTTAGAAATAATTATAGACTTCTGGAAAGTTAGAAAAACAAAACAAACAAATAAACAAAAAACATATTAGCTTCCCTCCATAGAGACATCTTATATCACTAGAGCCCCTAATCAGCTCAACTTGTCTGCAGAGATGCACAAAATCTTGGTAAAACAGAGCAATTTTTTTTTCTCTGACTCTCTAATCACAAATGATAATTTGTTTCTTCATATTTGGGACACATTTCCTCTTAAAGTGCCCTGGTTTTTAGAGATGCCGCTGGCTCCAACTTAAAAATTTTTTTTAAACCTTATTTCCTCTAAGGCAGTAAAACATCTTGAAATCACATGTTTCAGAAGGTGATCTTGGCTGTACACTCACCATTTAGTTTGCTTTCCCAGAATAAATAAACTGTCTTCCCTAAAGAACTGAATAACTGTACACGCCTTCCTCTTCCCATCAACAAGACCAAGAGCAGAATCATGAATGACATTTGTTATGGCCTAGCACAGGTCACTGATTTTCCTGGGCATTATCTTAATGAATTTTCACCATATTGGCAGAAAATTTAAGTCAGCTTATCCAAAATCTCAAGGCTATGAAAGGTAGAATCAAAATAAGAACCATGTAGTAAGGCTCCCACCCCATCCTGAATGCCACCACAGTATACTGCTTTTCTTGAAGATGAAACATTTTTCTTCTTAATGATATTTCAAAAGCATTAGTGTCTGAAAATTAGCCTGAGCCCTCTGGACACTGATATGCATGAGCCCTACTCAGCTCCACTGGCTGCTCAGTCTGATAAAAAAATCAATTTACAGAAAAATGCCAGTGAATAAATGGCATAGGTGGTACTGTATAATGACAAATATTGTGGAAGTGATTTGGGAATGCTGATATTTGGGAAACCCAAATGTGAAGGTATTCCCAAGTGCTTGACCCTGACTTATCCTTGGAAACCCTGTTGTGAGGAAGAATATGGATTCATGTCTAAAGTGGAGTTAATTCTTAGAACTTCACACTTTAACAAAGGCAACACAATTCACAAAAAACATTTAATTTAGTAGACTATTTTCTCCAGCAATAGTTCTCTTTGGAAGACTGGAAATTGCTTCCGTTGTGATCTTAATATTCTGATTGAAGACATTCAGATACAGACCTGGCTTCAAAGCATAGTTTGTGGCCAAGAAGTATTTCCTGGTTTACATTGCTTAATGAATGATAATATTCATGCAAAAGAAGAAAGGGGCTGTAAATCCTAGCAATTGACATTATTGCTGGATACATCTTCTATAAATAGTTATACCAAAAAAAAAAAAAAAAACTTTCTTTTAAAGGAACTCAATCTCCTGCACCTCTAATTTCAATCTTCTCATCTCACAACCACCACCAACTTTTTCTCATCTCTTTCCCCCCAGTTCGTCCATTCCCTCCGCTTGGCCATCATCACCACAGTATCTCAGAACACTCACAGAAATGGCACCTGCCCTTCTTGTCTTAACAGTGAAGCTCCCACTTACTGGGCAGATTCTGCAGGATTAGTGTATATACTGGGTCTGGCTTACTTCAGTCAAGTCACAAATAACAGCAACTTGGGAGAATGCAAACAAAGTCTAAGTCACATGTTCCTTGAAAGGTAACTAGGCCATAACAAATGTCATGGGGAAATAATAGAGAAAGAAAAAGTAAGGGAGAGAAGGAAGGAAGGATCATCAGAAAGGGAAGAAGGAAAATAAAAGAGAAAAGGGGAGAAAATGAAAGAAAAAACCAAAAAAGCAGAGTGGGAAGGACAGACCCTGAGACTCCAAATGAAGCAGACGCAGTCTGTCCCTGTGCCCCTGGGCCAGTCTACTACAGCACACATGTTTTCACGGATGAAGCAACTCATAAACTGACCTCAGACCTCAACCACACCAGGATTTTCACTTAGAAGTACCATTTTGGAGCTGAGTGGCTAGCTGTCCTGGTTTATCCTGCAGGCTGAGAGGTAGGATTTTCAGATTGGAAACTGGGATTGTTGAGGCAACCCAGGGCTGTTTGCTTAGGCCTGAGGAGAGTCCACAGCATTAGACATTCAGTGCTGAGCCAGGAAAGTCCCTGGCAAAATGGGAAAAGTTGGTTTCCTTTATTTTTGGGCAAAATAGCTCATCTTATCTCATATGTCCTTTGAGCATTGTGCACTTTTTAGCCATTAGTGGCCCATCTTCCATGTGTAGTCTGTGTTTTCTGCTCCCTGTGGTAGACATCTTTTTTTCTGCCTGACCAGCACTCCATAGCCCATTTTCTATCTTACATGGCTCAAGCTGGGCTATCCTGTGTGGTGTCCTTCATGCTCCCTGCTTTACCTGTGGTGAGCAAGTAACAGGCTGGGCTAGGCACAGCAGGCCATCGGAAGTGCCAGACTACAGTGAGTAGTTGAGGGGTGAGCATGTAACCCAACTAAGCCAGGCTTTGGGAGAGAAAGTGCTTTTGTTTCTACTGAAGATTATCACAGTGTATCTTCTCCACCATGTATGACAGTAGAGAGAGAGAGAGAGAGAGAGAAAGGATATCCAGAGCCTCATTTGAGCACCTTGATCCCACCACACATGAAGCTAACCCTATCCCAAGATTGCTCAGTTACATGAGCTAATATGTTCCCTTTCTTCTTAACTTAGTTTGAGGTGGGTGCCTATCATGTGTAACAAACAGTTGTGACTAACAGACACACGATTCTTTTGTTCTGGACTCTGTCCTGTAAGACAGATATAGAATAAGCCATGTGAAATTGTCAATATTCAAATTCTTTTGACTGCAGAAGTGGAAACTTCATTTTGCTCAATTAAGGTATTATTTCTATTTTACAAATGAGGAGAAAACTGTGGTGATAAGTATCAGGTTTAAGGTTTTACATTTATTAGATGGCAGATCTGAGAATCCAATCCAGATCTGCTTAATTCTAAGGTACACAATATATTTTTAATGTTTATGCTGCTTGAAAAAAAAATTTCTCAAGAGATATCCTAGCTCACATTAGGTTTTGACTCAGCCTATGTATAAACCAATATAGGTTGCCAAACACCTGTTTGTTTGCTTCCAAAATCCTTGTTTGACCAGATGTTTCACGACGAAGTGTCAGATACATGTGTGTGTAAAGCAAGATAGAAAACGATATTCCGCTCTGGTGTGAATTTGCTTTTTGCAAAGATGAAGCTCCAGGTGATGATATGTCAGATTTCCAAATTCATTCTGGCTTTGGGTTTTCACTGACGATCAGGAGGTGCTATTCTTGCCTCACAGAGGAGCGTCTTACATTCTACTCTGTCTGGAGAGATCGCTTAACCATTTCCCATAACTCAAACCCAATGTATGTACAACACAGCTGTGTCAGTGAGATAAGAATTCTGGGTACTTGCTTTTATCATTCTTGTCCCATATGCTTGGCTACTGATGCGCAGGATGCTTGCCCAGGAAGCATTTGTTTTCCATGGTGTGTTCTATACATGCTATAAAAATCGCAGAGTATAATTTCGAGAAGTTTATGGGTCACTTCTTTAGAATTTTTTATATGCGAGATTACTGCCTTTCAGGATCGTCTGATTATATTAACTAATGCTAGAAGAGCTTGTGACAGTATGGGTAATAATCTATGCAAATGCCTTTGCCTTAATTCAATGAGCATCTCTTTCCAGTGAATTTCCTTCCCCAGTCTCCACATGGCAGGTTCTAGTGATTAGCTATTGCTGCTATAGTGCTGCAGTGTAATAACTCCAAAATTCCAGCAGCTCATAACAACAAACATTTCTTTTCTCACTCATTGTGGGTATCAAGCTTGCCCAAGATGGAACAGTGGGTCAATATTGAAGCTGAGATTTGTTTATTCATTAGATATCATTGAGTACCTATTCAGTGCCAAGTTCAAAGAAGAGGCTGATAACCACCAAACAAAGACTATGTATGTCTTAGCCGATAGTGTTAAAAGTGAATACACTATCATCACAGCTCTGGAGAGTCAACCGAAGCAAAAGAACACGAAGCAGGAAAAATCTGACATGGCCTAAGAAGTCTGCAGGGTTGTGTTTGCCAGCACTTGGGGGATACGGAAAACACTGGCCCGAAGATTAGCCATCGTTGGATCCCAGGATTAATTAGACAATTTGAAAGAGAGGTAGAAGAAAAGGAACTATTTGAAAGCAGTTTTGAATCTCTATTCTCTGTCAGGCATTATCTTACGAGAAAAATTCATATAGCAATTGTTCTGAGAAATGTGCATCTTATTTCCCATTGTATGTTTCTCTGGATGTCACTTTTTAGAGGTCTGATGCAGGACAGTGTTCTTGCTGTCTTAGCTTGTGCCTACCACATGGCAGGCCCTTGGTGAATGGGAATTTTCCTGGCAGATTCTGCTAGTTGCTGCTCAATGTCTACGTCCCCACTCTTTCTGACTAACAGAGGGCTTTTTATTTGGAAAGGCAATGTGACCAGGTACACGCACACCTTTCTAAGACTCCCCTGTGACCAGCTTAGGCTGTGTGACCCACCCATCTGGGACAATCATAAGTAAGCAGAGGTTCTTGGAATAGGTTGCTGAGTAAGAAGAAAGTCTCAGATGGTAGTGTCTGTTCAGATTTTGTTCTTTGTAGTGAGTAGATAAACAATGCATCCATGACATTGAGGTAAACATCTTATGGTCATAATAGAGAGATCTGTAAAAGGGGGCTGGGTCTCTGAAGACAGTGTGAAGCTGCTGGGGACTGAATGTTTTTGTGCCACCTCCCCCCCTACCATTTTACATGCTGGAATCCTCGTCGCCAGTATGATAGTAATTGAAGGTGGAGCCTTCATGAATAGAATTATTGCTTTTGTGAGAAAAGACATGGGAGAGAGATGATCTCTCTGTGTCTCTCTCTCTCTGTCTCTCTTTCTTTCTCTCTCTCTCTCTTTCCCTCTCTCTCTCTTTTTTCTGTCATGTGAAGATGCTGTTAGAAAGTGGCTTGTTTGCATCCAGGAAATGGAGCCTCACCGGACATGAGATCTGCTGGTTCCCTGATCTCAGACTTACCAGTCTCCAAAACTTGGAAGTAAATGTTTGTTGTTTAAGTCATTCACTTGATGGTTTCTTGTTATAACTAAGGCAGAGCATTGCACCAACCCTTGGATCTTTGGATGCATATCTCCAAACGTGTTTCTTTTTAGGTGAGAAAAACAAATTCCTATTTGAGCAGGCTGCTGAAGCTGGTTCTGTTGCATGAAGCCAAACAAATTCCCTAACACACACATCTCTCCTCATTTCCATCCTAGACTCATTATGGAACCCTTTCAGATTTGTGTATAATACTTCATTGTTGCAAAAGATTTGGCTTATTTTTGAGCAAATTTTCTGGAATAGTTCATATTTCCTTTTAGATGAGGCATTATTTGGCCACAGAATAACAATATCCTGCTTGAAAAAAACACCAATTAAAAAAATATCTTTTTTTTTTCCCCCGAAAACCGACAGTCCAACACAAAATCCTAACAGCCTACAGAAATAGCTCCACCTGGCTGACAGACTCTGCCAAGCTCAATCTTGCCAACCATGGTAAAATCAGACGAAGGAGAAAAATCGGAACTCAAAATAAATTAAAATAAAAAAAATGTATATCCAAAGGAAGAGAGGCAACCAAAGAATTAGTGAGGCTTCTTTTAAGGTTTGCAATTTTTAATCCTATAGCTAAGCAGTGGATTTTGAAAGGGAAAAATGTACAAAATTTTCAGGCAGGGAAATTCCTACTGTACCTTTTACCAGCTGAGTGGTGTGGGGCAAGTCTTTTCATCTTCCTAGGGTTTAGTTTTGCATCCTGCAAGATGATGATGATGATGATGGGATGGTGATGGTGGTGGTGGTGATGTTGTTGTTGGTGGTGGTGATGGTGATGGTGATGATGGTGGTGGTGGTGGTGATAATGATAATGGTTATGTACTTGTGTGTTGATGGGGACAATAAGTAAGGTGATGTATGTGAAAGTGCTCTGTTAATAATAAAATATCACACAATTACGCAAGCTTTTGTTACTATTGGGAAGTGAAAAGATACGCTGTGTGTGAAATAGCGCCAAGCATGTCCAGCTGCCATCTGGCACTGATGTTTGCTCAGAGGTGTGAAACTGCTATGCTGAAGGATATATAGGCTACAAATGCTGTGTTGAAGGTGAGTAATCAAAGTCATTCGTGGCACTCATTAAGTAACATAGGAACCAGTCATTAACGGGGGCTTGAGGGAAAGAAGGAAAACCATCTTTTTTTGATCACTGTTATGAGCATGTTGGTGTTCTACAGATTTGATCTTTAACTAGCTGGAGAGGTGAAGCCACCTCCACAAATCCTTTACTTCTGTCAGTGGAGCTGTATTGCATGAAAAGATGCTGATGCAGGTAAGGAAGTCCGGGCCAGGCTTGGCGGAAGGAGCTGTGATTTCAAGTTAGTCACAAAATGAGGTGTGTCTTGGTAATCAAAGTCTACGGAGACTCAGGCCTGTTTATCTGGAGGGAAGGAAGGGAAGGGCCTTTCCTGACCATTGAAGACCTTCTATGCTCTACACTTCCCAGGGAATAAAGAGAGTAGGTATCTGCAGTGTGGCTGGTACTGTGCTAGACACTTGAAGTTATTACCTCATTAATCTCCACTACAGCTCTGTGAGATATAGGTACTAGGCTTACTCCCATTTTATAAGTGAGACAGCTGAAGAATATAGAAAGGGTGACATGTCCCTAGTCGTTCAACTGAGTTGGAACCCAGACAGCCTGGCTTCTGTGCCTTGCTCTTTACCATGAGGCTGTTGCCCCCTGGGGGGAGGAAGAAAGCACAGCAGATGTCAGACAGCTGGGCGGTAAATCCTGAGAACTCTGCTTCTTAAGGCTCAAGAGAGCTCACATATTTTCTTGTTAGGAGGCTGTAGAACTGCTGAAGATCTTTTTGAATTTTCAGAGAACTAAATGTAACCGTCCACTTGCATACAGCAATGTCTCTTTTTAGGCTAATGTGAGATTTAGGGATTTGGGAAGACATCTGGAATTTATTTATGCCATGTGGGTTTTGAAATTCAATATTAGATTCTCATAATGAAAGAGGCAAAGAAGTCCGAGTAGACCATACTCGTGAGATCTGACAACACAGTGCATCTGCTTGCAAACTGGGCTTTAATGTCTGGCTAAACTATTGCTCTGAATAGCCTGGGTCATTCCTTTCAAAAAGGAAAACCACATTAACCTTCTATACACATGGCAATGGAGGGGACTTTACTTAAGGGCTTTTTTTCCTCTAGATAATGTCATAAAAAAGTGATTAAGTTGCCCATGCTGAGATTGCAGCACAAAGGTCATTAGAACAAAATAGCACCTTGACAGTCCTAGTTTTTAAGTTTGTTTCTGGGAAGATAGCATGAGCTTCAGAGATGAGTAGCCTTTGACTGGTCTTGCCACTTTACTAGTTGTCTAATTTTGGACAACCTCCCTAAACCAGTTTCTTAACTTAGAGGATGTTCCAAGCAGAGAAGGTGGTAGGCAGTAAATGGGTACAGATTTGGGGAATTTTAGGAGGTTCATTGTGGCCTATGTGGAAAGTGCTTGTGAAGACTGAAAGGAGATGACAATCGAGAGGTAACAGCACAGATCTTTTGTCCTCAAGCTGGGGTAACATCATGAACTAACTCCCTTCTGCCCCAGGCTGGGGAGTTTGTATTTTATTCTGAGAGCAATGGAAAACTATTGAGAAGTTTTTCAATTTTACTCTTTCTAAACACTAAACAGAATTGCTTTTCCTTATTACAAATGGAGTAGCTTATTACAAATGGAGTAGCTTATTATAGAAAACAAGAGATAAAGAAGTGAGATACTTTAAATTGAATCAGCCTTAGAGAGTGGATGTTAACCTTTGGGAAATATTTTTTTCTACACATCATAGGTGGATGTTTTAATGAAAACATAATTGAGTCGCACTCATTCTTTGAATCCTTTAATATGATCATATGAATACCTATGGAAGTTAGTATAGATTTGTTTACATGGTTGTTTAATAGCTACATAATATTTAAAGGCTATATGAACAGGTCATAGTTTCTTTAGTGTTGTTCTAATTTTGGTGTTTGAGCTGTTTTCACGTGTTGAAGTAACAAAGAATCCTGTAAAAAACATCCTTGGAACAAGTGTTAGCACATGTCCATGAATATTTCCTTAGAATAAATTGTTAAGACATGGAAAGAGAGGACCATTTTAAAGAGTTTTTTATATATTGCCAGATTACATCCCAGAAAAGTTGTATGAATCAAGTGTCCTTCCAGCAGAGTTTGAGATCACTCATTTAATTCTGGAGCCCAAGCAGGAGATGGTAGTCAGATTTTGGAACATTAGAGCATGGCCCCAGAGACCAAGATGTGAAGGTTGGAGGAATTGTGAAGAACAACTAGGTGGGATGTCAGAAGGGGAAGTTGCCGTCTTGGAAGGGGGAGTGGTAGTGTCTTTGAGTATTTGAAAGACTGCCCTAGTGAAGGAGGGGGCCATGTTCTGTGTCATTTCCAAGGACAGAACTAAGATCTGCCAGGTTCCAGAAAGCCTGACTGACATGGGTGGGTCTGAAGGACATTATGAAAAGAGCCAGAAGTGGACACACACCACACGTTCTCACTAATACGTAGAAGATAACAACGCTGATCTCATAGAAGTAAAGTAGTGGTTCCCAGAGCTGGGAAGGGTTAGGGAAGCAGCCGGGTTGGCTAGTGGGTAAAAATACAGTAGATAAAGTAATTAAGTTCTAATGTGCTGTAGCAGAGTAGAGTGAACATAGTTAATAATTTATTGTGTATTTCAAAATAGCTAGATAAGAGGATTTTGAATATCACCAGCACAAAGAAATAATAAATGTTTGAAGTGATGGATATACTGATTACTCTCTAATGATCAATATATATTATAGACCTATGTCAAAACACTACCCTATGATTATGTATAATTACTATGTGTTAATTAAAAATGAGGAAAAATTTAGTTATAAAAAATGGGAAAAAAAGAAAGAAAAGGGAAGAGTCTGCCTTAACAGGAAGACCTTCTCAATTTAATGCTAAAGTGTGCAAGTGGCTTATGTATTATGTTGGAAAGATATGTTAGGAATACGTTTGGGGGTCTTTTTCCTTTCAGAGAAAATGTACTTTTCAATGGAGCAATTTATTTTTACTTGAAACCCTGGAGTCTCCTAGGCCAGTTAACACTTGGAGGCCTTTAACATAAACATAGCTATGACTTCACTGGAGACCGCTAGGCTGAGTTCAAGTGCAAACATAATACCTAAGTGTGTGAGTGACTTTTAGATAGTCTTTGTTGTTCACAGATTCTATAAATGTAGACTTACCTATGTGCTAAAATTTATTTGTAATTCCCAAGGAATACTCGTGGTGCTTTGATGGTCATTTACAGTTAGGCACAGCTGAGATCAAAGAGCTAAGATGGAGGGAGACCTTCTGTTTTCAGCCCTCACACTATAAGCAAGTGTCCTTTCTTTGCAGTATATTTAGTGATGTGTTTCTTGTATTTTTATGCTTGTCTGGGTAATTTTGCAGCCTAAAATGGCCTCAAGCATAGAAATGCTGCCTAGTGGTTCTGAGTGCAAGAAGGTTGTCAGAGGCATCACAGAAAATGCCTGTTAGATAAGCTTCGTTCAGGCATGAGTTACAGTGTTGCTGGCCTGAGTTCAGTGTTCATGGATGAGCAATATATATGAAATAAGGTTAAACATAAGCATACATAAAATGAAGTTATGTCGTGATCAGTTGCTGAAGATGGGGTGCCTAAGGCTGCCAGGAACATAACCCTAAGAACATTGGTTCAGCACTTGGTAATTCAACATTCATGGTGCATTTGTATAACATAAGTACTGCAAATAGTGAGAACTGACTGTGTGTGCTTTTATTACTGATGGGTTACTTTTGCCTTCCAAACCTAGCACTCAAATGCATGGTTAGCCAACACAACCCTAAATCCCTGGCTTCTCAGAGGGCAGCTTTGTCCACATGAAGGCCTTTGAAGGCCTTTTCTGTGAACAGGTCATTGCTGTTGTACCTGCTAGATCCTTGATGGACAATTCCAAACCTGAGTACAGCAGGGCCCATAGACTGCAGGGATGATGCTGCCAGCCCATGTCTAACCCTGCCTGCATTGGTGAGGGGCTGTAGCCTGGCCTGCCTCTGGCTGTGTCTGGGAGGCTGGGTGTAGGTATGAGTGCTTGCTTGTGTTTATCATGCACTGGAAAGACTTGTCTCTGGGAAAAGAGCCATTCTTTGGAGGGAAAGAAACCCACTCCAGCTATGTCCCTGCAACTGTAAATCAGATGATCTTGGAGTGGACAGGTCACAGGGGTTCTCAATGAGGTTCCAAGTAGACTTTCAGGAACTTCAGAGGTTTGATTAATAGCTCCCAAGGTCCCTTCAATGCTGAGATTTTAAAATTATGATTCCACATCTAATTTCTTATGCTAACATTTCTTTTTTTAAAATAATTTTTTAGTTGTAGATAAACACAATACCTTTATCCTATTTTATTTATTTATTTATTCATTCACTTATTTATTTATTTATTTTTGGTACCAGGGATTGAACTCAGGGCTCAATCACTGAGCCACATCCTCAGCCTTATTTTGTGATTTTTTTTTTTTTTTTGGTACTGGGGATTGAACTCAGGGGCACTCGACCACTGGGCCACATCCCCAGCCCTATTTTGTGTTTTATGTAGAGACAGGGTCTCACTGAGTTGCTTAGTGCCTCGCTGTTGCTGAGGCTGGCTTTGAACTCACGGTTCTCCTGTCTCAGCCTCCTAAAGTGCTGGGATTACAGGCGTGTGCCACCATGCCTGGTATTATTTATTTATTTTTATGTGGTGCCGAGGATCGAACCCAGTGCTTCACACGTGCTAGGCAAGTGCTCTACCCCTGAGCTACAACCCTGTCCCTTAACATTTCTTTTGACTACCCTGATTTTCTCCCCCTCTATGGGTTTAGCATAGGTGTGGGTGTGGTGTCACACCGCTTTGGAGGTATTTGGTATTGGCACTTTTAGTTGGGAGGCAGGAGGGCTGGGATGCCAAGTGTCCCACAATGCCCTAGACACTTCTATGTGAGGTAGGATTGTGTCACCCCAGGTGTCAGTAGCATGAATCAACTGTCATCCACATCTACCTGTCAGATTCCCAGAGATTATTCCCATCTCCAGTCTCACTTCTAGAGCCAGCAACAAAATTTATGAGCTCAGTAAAAAATGAAAATGAGAGCCTCTTTGGAAAGCCAGAGCAAAGCTTTTGCCTTCCTTCCCTGCTGTCTCTCTTGACTCATCACAGTGTTTTCTAGTTGCTATTTCACATGGCCCTCTGGCATGGGGATGCTGGGTAGTGGGCCATAGCTCTGCTTTCTCAGGACTTCATTCACGCCCAGTGGATTCATTCACGCTCCTGCCTGGCTCCGTCAGCATTGATGGATGACCTGCTCCCCACGATGTCAACTCCTGGCTTTAAGTAAATGCTGGCATATCTACTATTGTAGCAGCTCATCGGGTTTCTATTGGTATTCTGCAAATGAGTAAACCTGCCCAAGGTTACACGGCTAAGCAGGAAGTCAGGTTCAATTCTAGTTCCTAACACAGTCTTGAATTTTTACAACCTGTAGGCATCATGAACTCATTCCTTCCAGAAGCGAGTCCTGGTAGGGTCTTCCAATGCATTGATCTCTGCCAATTGCTCTGATAATACCAGCATCCAGTGGGCCTTGTGTGTAAGAGACTAGGGGTGAAGAGGCAACCTGGCTACAGATGCTGTTCTTTAAGCATCAGTGACATTCATGTGAACCCTTCACTTACTGTGGTCTCTACTTAGGGTCCATAATTTAAATTTATATCCTAGGGGATTGGGGAAAAAAAATCTCATTTTTTCCTCAACTGTGTTTTCCCCCTTATCACTCTCTCTGCGTCCTGGGGTCAACATGTATACAGTGTGGGGCTTCCTTTATCACATACTCTCACCTGGACAATTTCCTGGAATTCACTCATGTCCTGATGACATTTCCACATCAGAAGCCATGGAGATGTAGCCCATTCAATGAGAACCACATCAGGCAGAGCAGGATAGCCTGAGATGCTGCTTCATCTGTACAGCTTTTTGGCACCCAGAACAGAGTGCAGCAGAGCTCAGATGACTTGCAGAGTCTTCCCACCCCCAAGCCTTGACCCTCTGAGAGCCATGGAATCCTGAGGGAAGCCCCCTATCCGGCTTCTCCACTTCCAGTCCCTCCCTGACACTGCAGCTTGATCTTCTCAAATTCTGCTTCCCATATGTCTCCTATTCCATCAGAAGCCTTTGATGACGTCCTCCTTCCTTCAGAATAAAGTCAGAATTACTTCTCATAGTCCCAGCTCTTCTTGAACTTTAACCCTCATTGAACTTGGAGGTTATTACTTTCTTTCTAGAACATTCCTTTCTGACCAAACAGGGATCCTTGGCCTTAACTAAGGATGGCATGTACAAGTCTTTCCCTGTTTCTATGTGAGTTCTCCCATTTCTTCCAGACCCTTCCATCCTCTCTTCTGTGAGGACTGAGCCCTTGTAGCCTCAGTCCCCTAGGTGGAGAGTGGGTTTTGATGAGGGGTAAGTGCCATAGGCCAGCCCTCCCCAAGACCTACTTCCACAACCATCTGTGGAGGAGGCCATGGTGCCTCTGGTCTGCCCCTGACTACCCTGATGTGCACTGATGGAAGCTTTAGACTCACAGAAGACATGCACTTCCTGTCTCCCAGTGCTAAAGTGTACCAGGCCTTGTAGAGTCAGTATAGGATGAAATTCTTCTTCTTTTTATTTTTTTTTTTGTTGCCTTCTAAGATTCATTCATCCATTGATTCAAACAAATTTTGGACAAATACAAATTTCAGTCTCGTTTTCCAATGTGGATTTAGCCCCTACACCAGCCAGGCCATTTCAGTTACTACATCTTCCTCAGCTTCTTTTCCTTCTTGGGGGGGGGGGCGGAATGGGAATAACATTCACTTCAAGGGGGTAACTGGGAGGCTCACGTGAGATAATGTTTGTCCAGTGCTTAGTCAGGACTGAGGGCACAAGCCTGACACACAGTAGGCCCTCACCCTGTTCTTTCCTTTCCTTTCTTCTGGTGATATTTGTGACCAGTTAGGTTAGGGACGTCATGAACAGCAGTCTTGGCCATAACACCACAAACTCCCTGCGACATTTGTGTCTGTGAGACACAAACCCTGTATGAGGTGTTTGTATATTATGGGTGTTTCATATCTTACCTAAAATTTTAGAATCTGAAAATAAGATCTGAAATATAAATTCTTAGCCTTTCTCCCTTTCATGGGCATTTTTGGCAATTTTTCTGTCCAAACTAAACAGTCTCTGTTATGGTCTTAATTTTATTCTCAAATAATCTAAATTTGTGCTGGAATGAACCTGAAAGCCAGCTTCATTTAAAATATAAAATTAATTTTTTTAATTTTAAAAAGGCAACATGAAATGTTGACTCAAGTGGACATTGCACCAGCAATTCTTAAATTTGAGGTTTTTTTCCATTGGAAAGGAAATAATATTTTTCTCATTTCCTTGTCTCATTACAAAGGATAACTAATACTTATATTTACACTCTGAAGGCCAAATGGGAATCATCTCATTGACACAGATTATGCTGCTATTTGGAGCTAATATATTTTTATTAGATTTCATTATCTTCTAAGTTAATATTCCAGAAACAAAAGCAGCCCGTGGATCATATGTACCTAGATATAACAGGAGGAAAATTTTACAAATGGACTCTAATCAGTTTTCAGGGGTAATTAAGGGCTATGGAGATTGGGATTCTGCAAGAGAAGATGAGAAGATGACCCAATAAATAAACTGGCACGTATGGGATGATTCGTCAGGTGGAGATGGGCAAGGCCTCCGTGCGCAGGAGAGGAGGCAGGAGTGGACAGATGGTGGGCAGGAGTGGAGCCGGGGTGGTCAGATCCACCTGCCCTCAGCTCAGAAGTCTGCACATCCCCTCAGTGTCCTTGTGGGCCATCCTGATTCTGGCTGTTTCTCCACTACCTTCCTGGGCATCTGTGTCAATGATGGCAAAGGCCTTGCGCCCACCCCACTCTCTCTGAAATCAAACCCTTCAGCAACCTGAGGGTTTAGCTGCAGCCTTGGGAACATTTTCACTTTTCACTGATTTTGTTCAGAAGTCATGATGTTGGATGCATCTTTCAGGACATAGTTTTTTTTCCCCCTCATTTTGCAGGTTTTGAAGGAAGCATGCACGTCTCCTAGGTTTGGATATTTTCTTTACACCCAGAGTGGCAGGGTAGAAAGACTGTGAACTGTGGGGTCATGCAAACCCAGGCTTGAGTCCTAGTTTTGCCACTTATTGACTTCAGGCACGCTTTCTGAGTTTCATTACTCATCTGAGAAAGTTCTTGTCTGTGAGATGGGATGCAGTCACTTTACAGGATTTTTGAGGGTGAAGAGAAGTGATCAAGTGACATATTTGACACAGCAGGAAATTTAATAAATGGCATTTAAAATGAAATGTGAAGCAGGGGACATACTTAGTTAAGAGCCTCTGATGAATCAACTGGGTCAAAGCACATATTGTTTTTACCGTTTTCCAAAATTTAACTTTCAAGCTCATAAGATACGGTAGACTTGTTTTAGCTTAAATGTGCTTAGGTTTCCCGTACTCAAAAAATGATTTGCATTCTAAAAAGAGTCACGCTGCCTTTGTTAACTCCTCCAGCTGTCTCCCTCTCTGTCCCCCTGGGATCTACCATGTTTGTTAAAGGCACAAGGCCCACTGTGGATCTTTCCTAGCCACTCCCTCCTTCTTCACAGCAAGATGACTGTTTCTTCAAATCTGTGGCTCTGTGATGTCTAGAAGGTTATGGAAGTCTTCACACCCACATACGCCATGCAACCATGGGGTGTGGCAGCCCTCCACACCTTTGGCCATCCCTTGAAACCGTGGTTCTCAACTTTCGCTGCACATTAGGGAGCTTTAAACAATTATATGCCAGAGTTCTGGCCCCAAAGACCTTGATGTAATGGTGTTGGGTGCAGCCTGGATTTCTGGGTTTTTCCAAGCTCCCTTGTTCTGGTGCAGCCAAGGTTGAGAACACCGGCCAGGACTCCTGCTCTACTTATGCCATATTGTCACGCTCTGTTTCTCCCACTTGCCAAGCACTTCTGGATTTTTTCAGGATCTCACTCAAATTCTGATTAGAATATCAGTTTGTGTAATAAAGGATGCAAATTTTATAATTAAGGCAATTTATAGTTGAAGTTATTTTACAAAGAAATCTGCCATTTTTGTTTAATTAGAAAGCTTATTGAATGCATGTTCACACTGGATAGCTTTGGAGGGAGATAAAGGGAAGAAGAAGGGAAGGAAAAATGGAAGAAAGAAAAAAGAAAGGGAGGGAGAAAGGAGGTAAGAAAAGGGAGAAGAGAGAGAAGAAAATCTGATGCTTCATGATTCAGTTACTACCATGAATACCTGATAGTTTCTCTTCTATTTCATTCCCATAGTAAAAACAGGAATTTTAATATTTGCTATAATTGTAGACACCATATTATTTCATATAATCCTCACAATAACACTAATGAAACAGATACTATTCTCAATTTTTGCAACAAGGAGATGGAGAGAAGTTAATCGACCAATGGTACCAGTCCAGAAAAATCACAGCTGGTGCTTTCCCCAAAGTCTGTTCCAGCTTCAGAGCCAACCTACACTATGCTGCCTTTTTTTGGATTAAAATATTAAGTAATTAGCACTAAATCTTGGAAAATTACTTCGGAATTCCTACTGGAGGGAAACATTCAAAACCTGAAATCTGTCTGAGAAGGAAAGTGATGGTAACAGGAAAGAACATGGGCAAGGAAGGATGGAGAAATGAGTGTCTTAAAAGGAAAAATAGCATTCAGGAGAGTTTTTCCTATCTTCCTTTATCTGATACTTTCCTCCCATATATCTCCCAGCTGCAGCTGGAACCAGTATTCCGTAGGATTTCAGATTAACCAGGAATGACAGGTTTCCTCTAGCAATGCCATAGCAACAGCTTCAACTGTGAATTGCCTTCATTATAAGACCGTATTCTCTACTGCACAAAACAACATTCTAAATAGGATCTGAGTGAGGCTTTACCACCACACAGCACTGACTGCTCCGTGAGAGATTAATGGATTGCTGAAAATAAAACCCAAGTCTAGGGGAAAATATGTGTTCTCAGACATAAGAAAGGGCACCCAACGCCCTGCTTTGGCCCTTTGCCCTGAGCACACCCGAGAATACACGGTCACTTTTTGTCTGAAATGACCCTGGTTTGGCTGCCAGGAAGTGAAATTTCACACGCAATCACAGTAACCAGACTGGTCCTGTGGTTCACATATTTTGTTCCCCCTCCTCTTTATGGCTTTGATATTCTGTTTCCATTTAAATTGCTTTATTTTGCACATTTCTTTCAATTGACCACAAATCATGTGTGCAAGAGGCCAACTGGTGTTTAGGGGGTTTCGATCACATACCAGGCACTGGGCTAGGCGCTTTATTTATCAGGGGGCTTGTAAGCTACAGGAAATGAAGCATAAATATAAACAAAGCAATAGCACTTAAGACTTGTGGGGGAGGTGTGGAGAAGAGGGCAGGAAGAAAATGAAGAAAGAGGAAAGGACTCTGCAGAAGGTGGCCGGAAGGAGAGCGGAGTGGGGAAAGCTGAAGAGAAGAGAATAGGAGGAGAATGTGGGTGAGGGAAAGAAACACCAGAGACGTGGTGTGGAAGGAAAGAAACACAGTGTGCAAAGAATGGGGTGGGAAGAGGGGGAGACTGAATGGAGCAGGCTAGGTGAGGAGAGGACTCAGTTAAGGAGTGGAAAAGGGGGACGTGCAGGGGAGGCCAGTTAGCCACAGGGAGATTAAGGCCAGAAAGGACAGGAGAATCATCGCTGGCTCCACGTCCACCTCTGGGGGAGTGGGCAGCAGTAACATTCCATGTTAATTCCTCTGGTCCCATGCAACAAAGAGCAAAGACTCCAGCTCTGTTGGCCAGCAGATGGTGTGTTCATTTACATCTGCGTCCCTCTGATCCATGGTGAGGTGTGAGTCTCATTTGTAAAACAGGGCCAGACACCATATCAGCCTCATCAGGGTGTTGGGAGATCAACCGAGGGCTTGCCCACAGGGCCTCACTTTGCTGGAGTGGGGAGCTCTGCAATCCAGTCTCACTGGCAGGTAATGTGCATGTGCATGCATGTTTATTCAGGACGTGTTTGCAGAATGGCAATGGCTCTTGAGATGTCTCACACAGCAAAAAAAGGGGAACTCATTCTGTCTTTAAATTTCAGTGAGTTCAACTCTATGAAAATGCCATTTCATAGGTCAAACACACAGCGAGCATTTTAAAATAGGAACATTTCACATAACAGCATGCAGAAATGTGGATTTTATTGAAAATAAAATGACTGGCACTTGCTGGACCACATTCTCCTTGGATTCCATGCATCAGATCGTGTCTGCCTGCTGCAGGTAGAGCAGGCAGTCCTGGGGTCTCCCCTGGGTTTACCTACTTGTGTGCATTTTCTGCTTGGCCTTGTACATTAAGGGTTGTGGTCCCTGATTTAGTGTGTTCCCTAGAGCTATGCTAATGTCTTACTGATGATGTATCCCCAAGAAATGCTTATATATGTTTGTGGACCAAAGAATTAGAGCAGCAATGTTGAATTGTGTGAACAAATGCCAAGCACAAATCATCCCAAACCACATGTTCAAAGCCTTGGTTACAGTAGTTCCCCCTTATCAATGGGACCTCCAAGGGATGCTTCAAATTCAGATAGTATTGACCTTTCTATATATTTTGTTTTTTTCTACCCATATGCACCTTTATATACATCTTTATAAAATTTAATTTATAAATTAGGTGCAGCAAGAGATTGACAACACTAATAATAACTAATAAAAGAGGACAATTGTAACAATATATGCTAATACAAGTTTGTTTTAAATAAAATAAAGATTATTTGAACATATGCACTGTTATACCATGACAGTCAATCTGACAACTAAAAGGACTACTCAGTCACAGGTGAGTAGCATATACAGCATGGATACACTGGAAGAAGGGCTGATTTATGTCCCTGGCATAATGGAACAGGATAGTGTGAGATTTCATCATGTTACTCAGAAAGGTGCATAATTTTAAGTTTGTGAATTATTTCTGGAATTTTCTACTTAATATTTTTGGATCATGGTTGATCAGAGAGTGTCGCTGTAGTGCAAACTGAAAAACTACAAACTGGAAATTGAAACTATAATTAAGGGGACATGACTATCATCAAAGAAAGCCAGGCAGAGCTGCCTGGATTTTGCTTGTCCTTGCTTTGACCACATCATGGAGACATTTCTATCTTGGCTGAAATTCTCTTCCTTGACATGTGTGCACTCACATGCAAGTCCATTCACCAAGTCCCTCATGTGTTCACATTCCTGGAGCTTGTACTTTTTTTGTTAATCTCCAACTAGGTGCCAATTTGTTCAGAGAGAAGAATTCCACCATAACAAAGAGGCCAAGGGGAAATCAAGCTGGCCAATTAGAAGAAATCAGGCTCCTAACAATAACCAGCATTTAAATTTCATCTTCTAGCCTAGCTTTTTCTTACATAGTATCTCACTTAATACTTCCAGTGAGTCCAGTGGAGTAGGAAAGTACTATTCTTGTTTTCAATGGTCAACAAAGGCTGAGTATGCAAATGACTTGCCCATCAACACACAGCCCTGAGGAAGGGTTTGAGCTAAAAGTGAAAGAGATCGTGATTCCAGATTCTTCATAATTTTTTAGTTCACTAAGAAGAAAAATGGCACCATAACATGGGTGAAAACAAGCTGTGCTGTAACTAAGTATAAGAAATAATCTGAATATTTTATTCAATCTTTTCATGCCATGGGTGTATTAGCAAAGCTGATGCAAAATTAGCATTAAGGAAAACAAAGTATTTAAGTAAGAGTAACAATTTCCCTATATTCTGGGCAGTCAGACAATATCCAGGATAGTAGTTAGAACAGCCCTGGAAAATATCTGATTTTCTGTTGGACATCACTTATTGATCTCTTGCTGACTCCAGATGAGGTTCAGACTCTTTCTCAATACAGGGCCTCAGGGATCCATGTGCCATCCCAGGTCATCAAGATGAAGTTGGCTGGAGTTGTGAATATCATTTGGAATCTGGTGGTCAAGTCCAGATGTCTGTTTCAAGAGGGACATGCACATCTTAGGTGAAGTCCTCCCTATGTGTTCTGGGAGAGGGTGGTTAAGTATTTAAAATGCCAGAAGAAAGAGGACTTTTTCTTATTATATCTAAGAGCAAAACAAGAATCAATCACGAGATGTTAGAAAGAACCAGTGTCAGGCATGATAAAGAACATTGTGGTGACCAGTGGTGTTTAATGGAAGGGGTGGCTTTATTAAGGATGAGTGTTTTGCTACTGCTGACATGGGAACTGAAATGCAGTCTGCAGCTTGAATGAATTCTAAAAGTCTGTTTAGATATCTTTCCATTTCAGGCTCAGGGACAGAGGATGATCTACACATTTTTTTTTTTTTTTTTTTGTATATAAGAATTGGCACATAAACTGTCTTTAAAAAGTGAGATTTCAGATTTCTAGATTATATTGAAATCCTATAAAATGGTAATTCTTTTGTAGGTGTTAAAATGATTGAGGGCCAGAAATTTCATAGTTTTAATATAGTTTATACAAAGGTAAGACATGGACTCAGATTCTTCAGAACTATGTCAGGTAGAGAAGAGGGCTGCCCCAGAAACTGAGGAGCTCACTGTGTGTACAAAATGGGTGTCTGGAGGAGAGTGGCAGGAGTGTCCTTGAGTGGACAAGAAGGGCAGTCAAGAAAGAGATTTTCAGAGGGCCAGGGATGTAGGTCAGTGGTGAAGTGATTGCTTAGTATGCATCATGCTCTGGGTTCAATCCCACAGCACTGGGGAGAGAGAGAGAGAGAGAGAGAGAGAGAGAGATATTTTTAAAGGCCTCCTGTTTATATCTGTTTTTTGCTCTGTAACAGAATACCTACAACTAGGTAATTTACAAAGAATAGATTTATTTCTTTCATTTCTGGAGGTTAGGAGTTTCAGATCAAGGGGCCTATGTCTGGCAAGGGCCTTCCTACAGTGTCATCTCCTGATGGAAGGCAAAATCACAAGACAGAGCATGTACCATCTAACTCAGCCCCTTCTCAGTGGGCATTAACCCATTCCTGAGTCTGGACCCCTTGTGACCTAAACACCTTCCATTAGGCCCCGCCTCTCAACTATTGCTCTGAGCATTGTTTCCAACACATGCTTTTTGGGGCTGGCATTCAAATCATAGCACACCCTCAGGCCACACCCAGGGGCATGATTTTTATTGTGAAGGAAAAGAGGAATTGTGAATGATCCCGGCAGCTGATAAAGATACTTGTGATAAAGTAGGTTGGCAATTCTGATACATTCCAAGAATCCTTTAATTAAGATTCCAGTGGTGTTAAATTCAATTTTGAGAGGAATGAGGTAAAAATTACTTCATAAAAGTCTTTTCTAAATAAATGGATGCTTCAAAAAAGAAACTGAAAAAAATCGTTTATCAATCTAAGAAAATCTGCTGTTAGGGAATGTGAGCCACAAGCAAGGCCACAATGTTTTGACAACAGCTCTCCATCTTCTCAGAGTGTATCTGTTAGGATATGTTTTAAGGCAACTACATTAGCGCTGGTCCTGTGCTATTGGTAGCACATAAAGGCCCTGAAACTACAAATATTTAACATCGTTCTATAAACAGTCTTTCATTAGTTAGGACTGACTTCCTTCCCTTGACCTTGAGGCAGAAGAAAGACAAATATGTACTGGAGTTTGAGTTCTCTTCTAACTGAGGTCTTAGACAAAGCGCTCAGCCTTGCTGTTCTCTCAAATTGGATTGAATTTCCTACCCTGCCACCTCGCTATGAGTTGCGTGTTGGGAAACAAACCATTCTTTAGGCTTATCACTGTATCAAGTAGAATTACACTGTCTATGGTGACAAAAAAAGTCCATTTAAAATAAATTTTAATTGGAAATGGTCACTGAAGGATTAGTCAGAAACAGAGCTCCAAACTGCTAAATAGAAAATGAGGAATCCTTTCTGGAATTTGGTGTGGTAGTGTGGAAGGGGTGTAGGTTTTGGAGACAGGTACAACATGAATTTAAATACTAGCTTCATCTCTTACTATCTGAAAGTCTGTAGATAAACTATTCGCCTCTCCTAGTCTAAGAAACGGGGACATAGGAACAATATATATGCAGTGCTGGTATATGGTTGGCACTCAATAAAAAGACACTATGAATCTGATCATAATGAATACCTCCTCTCATGGCAAACAGTGACTTCAAGGAAGTCATGATATCAATCTAGTGGGGCACATATTTTATTGATGATTATTGAGTGGATATGTGACAATCACATACCAAGATGTTAATCAGCGTGTTTTTCTCCATTTCCAGCTTCTCATCTCAAAAGCATTGCCTGGTCCTTTGCGATTCCTTGTTTCAAGGGTTTTGCAAAGCAAGAAGCAGAAGTTTCTTGAAAGCAACACTTCTCCTTTTCTTTCCCCCCAGAGTCCCAGCCTCAAAGTATACAGTGGGGAGGGAAAGTGAGGGACTTTTGATGTGATGAGAGATTCTTCCAAACTTAGGAAGACTGGGGGAAAGGACATCTATGACAAGTGGCCATGCTGGCCCTGTGTGGTTGACCTCAGAGGGGAGGGCTGCCCCGACTGCTCAGACACCAGGTTCCTAGTCTTCGCAGTGATTCCCAGTCCCCAACCAGGGTTTGAAAGTAGAATCCACAGACATCAAAGGTGTCAGGAAGGGGTTGGGGATATAGCTCAGTGGGTAGAGTGCTTGCCTCACATGCACAAGGCCCTGGGTTCAATCCTCATCACCACAAAAACAAACAAACAAACAAACAAATGGTGTCAGGAAGAACTTGACACAGGCAGCGCCATTTTGGAGCATATCTTCCAAGTTAGAACAAGAGTCACCTCAGGGTCACGATGACTCAGTCTGACCTAAACCCAGACAATACTCCATCATCATGCAAAATAAGGAAACTGTTATTTGGGACTGGAATTCTGAAAACACTTGGATTGACATGAAACAGTGGCCACCTCAAAGAATGGAGGTGATGACCACAAGGACCCTCCCCTGGCAATGGCCTAGCCACAAAAACTTCCCTACTCCTTCATGCCCCTCCGTCTACCCCAGGCTGTAAGTGGAAAATGGCTCTCAGTCTCCACTGGGCCCTCCTCTGCAGGTTTGTCCCAAATAACTTGTTCCTGTTGAGCTGTTTCCCCTCTCTATTTCCTTCATTCAATTCTTTCTTTATAAAAAGGACATAAAGACTAGGTGGAATTGATGTGACAGAGGATGTTCCAGAATCTTTGCAGACCCAAATGTTGGAGATTGTGTAGTTAGGAGCATTAATAATTTCTGAAACTAAAGTTCTTACTGGCACAGACTCTTGGAATCAGATTTAAGTTGAATTAAGAAAAATAAAGAAATGTGATATCTCTTGCAAACCTGTTTGTCAGTTAAGATTTAAACCTGCTACAGGTATAAGGCATTGGAGAATAATGAGGAACTCATCTCTGCTCCCTAAAAGCTTATCATCTATTTGCGAGGTGCAGGAGGTCATAAGACACCTATGTGAAGAACTATCTATCATTCAAGACACTGCGAGATTCTGATATGGTACATGCTGCAGGGGGAGTTCTCAGTCACTGAGATGGACAGTTGAGTTTTGTGAGAGGCAGAGGCCAGGAAGATGGACACAAGTATCCCCTGAGGAGGTATATTAAAATGCACTCTCCCCCAATCTTTGCATGCCAATACCATTATTTTGTAATTGCTATAGCTGTAAACTCATAAAACTTTTGTAGACCCTAAAGTTGTTTTGGAAACATGCCTGCTTCATATGAAGAAGAAGTCTGGAACCTGGTGATTGAAAAGGGAACTGTGCAGCTAATGATTTCCATAAAAATACTTAGGATGTTATCTTTATGGCTTGAGAACTGGGAGAGCCCTCCAAGGTCAACTAGTCCCCCTGAACTCTACATTCTCCACCTCTCCCAATGTACAGGATTGAAACTGAGCCCTCTGTGGACTCTGGATGTGGGGAGGCCTCAGGGTTGTTGTTTTGAAAGACCACGGTGATGGTCAAGGCCTTGGAGACTGGGCCAAGGGTGCCCCTCCTCCCTGCACTGCCGTCAGAGCCGCAGCTGCTTCTGTCTCTAGCCCGCACAAATCTAGCTCCCCACTGAAGTTCAGCCTCTGTCCTTGCTGTGAACAGATTAATCATCCTTCTCATCATGTTACTTTCTTGTTTACAAACCTTTAATGATAATTCCATGAAAGAAGTCCAAACTCTGTGGTTTGGCATTCAAAGCTTTCATCATTCCAACCAAGTCTTTGTAGCTCGCCCTTCTTCACTCTCCGAACACGTGCTTTGTCCTGCCAGGGCTGCTCTGTTGTCTCCCTGGGCTCTTCTCTCTGGGTTTTTCCCTCTCTGTCTGAAATGCACCTTCCACCAACCCTTTCTTGTCCTTCAAAGCCAGTTGGCATGTTTGCTCCTTGGAGGAGTCTTCCCTTGGTGATAGACACAGAGCATCAGAGGGACCTAAGCTTGAAAACCTGCTTCCCCTTTGGTTTGGAGAGACTCCAGGCAGGTTACTCAATTTCTCTGGGGCTCAGGTTTCTCAAGTGTGAAATGAACAAATTCACTCCCACTCTACGGCCCATTGTAAGGTTTAAATGGATTGAACACAGCACAGGGTAAAGGACTTAGCCCAGTTCTTTATGCATGACAGATGTCAAAGAATGTGACTAATTATTTTGATTATTAGAGTCTCTTCTTGCAATTCCCATTTACATTGACCCTCTTGTATAGTATGTCTTATAATATATAATTATGTCTTATAATATAAAATCACATTTCAGATATTGGAAGTTATGTTTTATTTTCCCCCTTCAATCAACAACTCCTTGAAAGCAGGACCACATCTCCTTCTAGCAGCTCTCTTTGGCACTGTCCTCCACACAAACCATAAGCACAGGCTAATTTTTCAAGTGTGAAATCACTGACAAAAATTTACTTTGCTGTCACCTCTCTTCCTTCTGAAAGTTGAAAATGGTTTTAAAATAGCCAATTTTCTAAGGGGCTTCTAGAGCTTAGAAATATGAAAGATAATTTGTGAAGTGGTTGGTGAAGACTGGTACATTTCAAATAGATCTTGGGAAACTTAGTGCTCTTTAAGGACATTTGGCCTCAACACACTGGGGCCGATGGGATCTTACCATTTTCCAGCACACATTGTGGTCTGTGCGATGCTACTTGGAAAAAAAAAATTATTTCCTGGTGAAATAAGTTGGAAAATAGTAGATTCTCATGACCCACTCATGGAGAGTTGTTGGGCACATTAGCTAGCTAAAACGCGTGAGAGATCCTGCAGCAAAGAAACCAGCACTTAATCTGAAAACCAGCTAACATCCATGAAGCTCTCATACGCCAGGCACTTGATTGTAGGCTCTTGCAGGGATTCTCTAATTAAACCCCTAAAATGCCCCTACGAGATGGAAATGTTTGCTAAAACATGAAGAAACAGATGCTAGAATGGGTCTGAGTTCACATGGCAGTTAAGATGGGGGCACTGGATTTGAAGTCAGGCATTTTGAACCCAGAACCAGGGTCCCAGTCTGGGTTCAAGTTTTCTACATTCTCAAATTTGCCTAACCAGGAAATACTTATAATAACCCATGAAAGTGTGTGCCCTGGCACTCTCTTTGGGAAACAGCCTTGCCATCCCATGTGACTTGGTTTATGGAGCAGCCATGATCTTCAGACCTCTGTGCCTTTGCATGCCAGCCTCTGGAGGCCTTGGTTCCTCATGGTTCTCTATGACAAGATGCTCAGCCCCAAGATCTAGCTTAACTACAACTCCATGAGAGGCCCTCTTGATGTCAGCAGGCTGATGTGCACAGTGCTTCTTGGTGTCCTCAGGTGCTTTGTGCAGTGCTGTTGACATCTAATTTGTCTAGGCTGAGGACCCTGGTCAAAGAGCCTTGCCACTCTCCTGCAGTGTGGACACCTGGTTAGAGCTTGTTGGGTTAAGTCCATGTCTCTTTCCTAGCCCCCAGCATGGGTCTCTGCAGCCCACAGCCTGGGGTAAGCCTGGTTCACATCCAAAGCAGGTTAGAGGCCTGGCCAGGGCCACCCCACAGTTCAGTAGTTAACAACACCCCCTACCCCTTGCAGGGGCCGATCTCTCCCCCTGCCTCTCTGAGGCCAGGTTGTTTGGTTAAGTCACACGGGGCCTCTGTCATTAGCACCCTTTGGGGGACAACCCTGACCTGTCCTTTCCAGGGAGCTGTTTCATCACAGCCCCCGTGACTGCGCCTCCGATGAGTCAGCTGGCTTGGGGCTTCTAGCAACCCTAATCGCCTTTTGTTTTTTGTCCTCATTGGGGCCTTCTTGGACTCAGGGGTGGGGCCTGGCGGGTTTGTCTTCCAGAGATGCCGCCAGCCTCCACTGGAGCCCGTGATGGGAAGCCACGTCATGCCACACTGCGCGTTTCTAGGCCACACCCGTCCCTAGGGTGTGCTCAGGCGCCATGCAACCGCTGGCCATCCTGGCTCTCAGGCTGCCTGCGATGAGGTCATGGGTGGGGCCCCGGAGACCCCCTTCCAGAGAGGGTGGGGGCTTCCCCCCGACTGGCCTGGGGATGGACTAAAGGGATGAGGAAGGAGGCGAGGGTAATAATCGTGCCTGTGCAACCCTGATCCCTCTCCTAACACTCGGTGGGTCAGTATGGATAGGAGCACTGGGAGAACAGAGAGGAAATTCAGAAAGGACAACAAATCGGCACAGTGGTCATTTACTTTACTAAAACGGTGGCTAGAGAGGGGTTTAAAGAATGGTATCCCTGACCACCCCGCAACAAGCTGATGGAGCTGCCCTCTTTTTTACAGAATGTCCTTCCTCTGACCTTAATCTCTGAGACAGCAAGGCAGGGAAGCCACTGTAATTCACCTTACGTAACCAGAACTTGACACAGAAAGAAAACATATTCCAGAAACAGAGCAGTGACTGGGACAGCAGGACACTTTCTTAGCCCAAGAGCAGCGTCCCTGGGTGGCTTCTCACATTCCCCTACGGGCCAGGCGACCTTGACTGTGAATGTTTCTACACCAGTGGGTTCTGCGGATTGAGGTGACCTACATGTCCCAAACCACTGGAGCTCAGTCAGACCCACAAGGCTTTTTAACCTCTGCCTGTGAGTACATGTGTATATGTGGGGAATCAATGTGGGAATCTGTTAAATATCTCAGCCTGCAGGAAGAATTTGCAGATCTCAGTGGATATCTGGTTTTTGCACCTGGAATTCTTCTTGGAAAGATGGAAACACGGATAATAGAGTTTCTCAGGAAAGTGGAAACGGCGCACTCCACAGTTAATGCCTCTTCACCTCAAATCACCAGATGCTGCTTCTGTGACCCATGCACAGGAAAACAAGGAAATATCTTAGGCTGTCTGCTCCCTACCTGTTTACAAGGCACAATTGGCAAGGCAAAGTTACCCTACAGAGATAACAACATGGTTGACCCACTGTGACTTGAATTAACGATTATTGAGTCTAAATTTAAAAAATTTTTTTTCCTTCCAAGAATGTAAAATATTTGTAACATCTTTCTGTGTCATTACAAGGAAAATTCAAATGATTTATTCAACTTCAAAAGATAAATGGTACAAAACAAGTTTATAGTAAGTCATCATAACCATGATTAAGAGAAGTTTGGCAATGATATTAAAATCTAGGGGAATGTTTTCTGAGTTACAGGAATCACAGCTCCGGAAGTTGAGCTGCGCATAATGGGATAAGAAAACATAGATGCTCTGACTTTGACATAAATCAGGCCATCACTACATTGACCAACACTAGGTCTATCAGGTGGAAGATTCTGGAGACTCTCCCCCAACATTTTCTAAAAGAAGTGGCATTTCCAAACAGTCAAAGATATTTCACCGAGATTCACGCATCAAGCGGAATAGAAAGCAGGAGAAGGCATGGCTGCTGAGGTTTTCCAACCTCTGATTTATCATTTGTTGACATTCTTTCTACAAGTTCCCTCATTTCTTTACAAGTAGCTGTCTCAAGTCCTTCCAGTAAATATTTTGACAAAGTCCGAACAGGAGGAAATAAAAGAGAAAAGCTGTAGTGAAAATGGTAGCTTACCTCTTCTGGGCATTGCTGGCATCAAACTTTTCCCCCAAACATGAGGCGTTCTTGCTTTGGTAGTCCCATGAATTTAGAAACCATTAAAAAAATGTAAAGCAGAAATATGTTGATTACTCGGAGCTGCTCCAAAACAATGGGAAAAACAATTTGATGAGAAATAGAGAGCTCGTCTGAGCAGGGGAAGGCGTTCGAAGCGTGGCGCTCATGCTGGTGCACGGAGTTTCCAACTGTCTTTCTCAGTTTGAACAGCCTCCCACTCCTTCTCCCAGGCACTTGCCAACTCCTATAATTTAAAGCAACTGCGATCCTTCCCATAATACTCACATTTCAAAGAGCTCAACATACACAGTTAGGAAGGAGCAGGAGCGAGCGGCATTCTGCAAACCCCGGGCAGAGGCAAATCAAGAGCCAGGGTCTCAGGTATCTCGACACTTCTCTTTCTTTCTCCCTTCCCTGGCTCTACATGCTCTACTCCACGTCGCTTTTGCCTTTTCAAAATGACACCTAATGACCCAATGGCATTGTTTTGCAGGAAGAAGAAAAAAATAAAGCACTTAAGAAAGTTTCTGCCTCCACTCACAGACCGAGACACCAGTGAAACTGTGTTTACATCTTACTTGTGGTAACTGAGTTATTTCTGTACAATGTGTCCCTAATTTATCTGCTTGAAAATGTCAAATAATTGTACCTGATGTTTTCATAAAACGGGAAAATACTTAAGATGATGTTATAGTTAAATTTCATTCCATATGTGAATCATAATTCTAGGAAGGATGCTTATTTTGCTAGTTTTGCCTGTGCAGTTGAATAAAACTTCTGACATTTTAGTCCTAATCAGAATAAATCTTCTGACATTTCAGTCTGTAAATGTATTACAAATGTTACTGTTTCCATCCCTTCCCTGACTGCCCTTCCTCCACACACAAGCCTTTGTGAACTCAAATTATAAACAATGTGAAGTGTAGTCAACTAAAAAAGTTAATTAAAAAAATAGGATATCTAAAACAGGCCCTGCTCAATACCTGCTACACAATAGGTGCTCAATAAATATTGAATGAATGAAATATTGCCTATGTTCAGACCAATCAATAGTTTTTGACAATTTTGGCTTGCATATACGTAGATGCAATAGGGATGGTTAATATGTCAAAACTTGCATAGCAGTAATCATAGGACAATGTATGCCTGTGCCAGACTTAATGAATAGCTAGTAATAAAATCTCCTAAGTGAACAGAAACATTGGTTAAATAAATAGACTATTCAGTAGAGAATAGAAATATTGACACAGGCGCAAATCATTAAATATACTCACTACACTAAGTTATACAAACAAATTTCAGGCCAAACCCCCATTATTTCAGAAACTATAGATTCTCTCCCTCTATATTTTTTGAGTCACCTAAAGTAACTACTATGCAATGGATAGTGAGTGGTATCTCTGACTGAAATCATTCAAGGAGAGATAGAATCTAAAACTACAGGGAGATGGTCTGACTTTAGGATATCTTTGTTGTGAATGCAGAGAGTAAGATAGAATCTACTTTTGCTGTGGCTGCTACTGAGGAGAGATCTGCAGGCCCAAACATCTGTCATGGGTTTGGACCCAGATCCTGAATCTACCATATTGCTGTATATGGCTTTCTATGTGTGAATTTGTTCTTTGAAACTTGATTTCCTCAACAGTGACAGAATAAATATACCAAAACAAGTTATTTGCTTATATATTTCATAAAGCATTTATTCAGCAAATTTTAGTTAGGCACCTTTCTATGTATTAGGTACTTATTGAGACCTATTTTATGAGTTACTGAGACTGAGGGATATTTGTCACAGCAGCTAACATGCCTTTTTCTGACTAATACCAGTATTGATAATGGGCATGGATGCTGCTCTAACAAAACCCTTCATCAGTGGCCTTGGCCCAGTAGTCATAGATGAGTGGCCAAGGAGCTGATCCAGAGGGTGGAAAGGTGAAGTTCCACATTTCACAGAGCCATAACATTGGGTGGCTTTGACAGTTATGACAGCTCAGAAGGAGACATGTGCTGAGTAACTCTCTAGCTCCGGGGCAGGAGGTAGGGGAAAAAAAAAAAAAACACAATAGGAGCCGTGTGTGTTGCCTACTGTGACTTCATTTGTCCAGGTGTTTCCAGAGTGAGACAAGCCCAGGAAACAAATGGTTACATTATAAACAGGAGTGGAAATAGGGAGAGAGGACATTTGATGGCTTGTAGGAACCTACGAATTTCTTGAGAGGCTAAATATCTAGATGTATAAAACTATATTGCTCAAAATTCCTGTAGGCCTGTACTCGAAATGTCTTTCAAGACCCCAGACAGCTTCTTCCACCAGCAGGAAGCATGCTGTGGAGTGTGGAGGCTGCTCCCCAACATGACAGTCCATGGAGGCCAGAGGGAGCAGGGCATGGTAGCTGTGGAGAACAATGGTGGGTTTCTCCTGAGAACTAGCCCAGGGCTAGGACCTCCTCCGCCCACAGGAGCGGGCCTTCACGCTACCTGGCCAGACAGAGGTCAGTGGCTGCCATGTATTTCCCATTCTTCCCTTTCTGAATGGGAATTTTTATTGTGATTATTTTATTGCTATTAGACCCTTTGGAGGTGGGGGAGGAGGAGAGAGAGGGAGGTGGCTTGCCTGTTTTGTTCACAGATCACTCTACTTCAGTTCCTAGGTCAATGGACCAAGAGCTGGTCACATCTGGACTATGCAGAGACCTTCACAACTCAGAAACCCTGGCCTGGGAGGCGAGTGCTGTGATCAGATGACATTAGGGGTTGTTTTAGACTTGCTCTGTGTGTGGGAAGAGGAAAGGAAATGGACCCTTGGTGGCCAGAGGGTAAACTGTGGCAGATACTCTTAGCATTTGCTTATGTCTACATATTCCTCTACATTTCCCAGCTTTCCTTCCAGGGAGGTTGGTGGATAAAATTGATTACTGGCCAATGGGATTTGATCTAAGTAGTAGCTTAGATCTGGGGTGCCTACTCCATGTTCTTTCTCTCTTCTCTATCCCTCTGGAAGGAAGCAAAGACTTAGAGGAGATGTAGAAGGAACCTCAAAGTTGAGGCATCCCTTAGCAGATTGCTGCCCGGGGGAGCTGCCTAACTACATTGGACATTGTTGGACACTATATAAGCTCATATTGTGCTCCTTCACTGAATTTTGGGATACCTTTGTTAGAATTAAAAGTGCCAATTACTCTTACTAATAGAGCCACCTAAAAAGATTCATAGATGATTAAGTAAGGTCAGTCAGATAAAGACATAGATAAATAGAATTCAGAACAGGGCCTGACACAATCCTAAGTACTCAATAAATGATAGATGTTTAAAAAAACAACTTTTAAAGGTATTGGTGACATGCAAAAAGCTATGCATATTTAATGTATACAACTTGATGAGTTCAGAGGCTAAGTACATACGTGTAAAACCTAAAGCACATTCTATGTCATAAACTCCTCCATCCTCTCCAAAGCCTCTCACCCGCTTTGTTTATTAGTATTTTGTGATAAGAACACTTAAGATCTATACTCTTGGCAAATCTTAAGTGCATAGTAAAGTAACGTTATCTGCATGTGCTGTGCTATGTAGCCAATCTCCAGGACTTGCTCCTCTTGTATGACTGCAGCTCTGTACCCTTTGATAGCTGTTTTTTAATTACCATAATTCTCCTACTTCTTGCTCTTACAGAGGTAACACAGCCATGTGCCAGTTGTGAATCCTTGTACAAAGTTTATAAATTATTTACTACCTGGCTAAGCAAATTGAAAACCCTGGAAAGACTAATGAGAGAAATAGATATGGACAAAAAATTTGACTCCCCATCTTTTAAACATATATGAATGTATGCAAGACCACTGCATGAGTTGCCATCTGGTTTCAGAAGCCATTTTCACATCAAGGGCTAAAGGAAGTTGTGAACTCAAAGGCACGCATTCAGTCTGCTCTTTAGCGTTTAGCTCTTGTAAACCTCGCTAGCCCAAACATTTGATTTACTTGTCCTGATATTGACTATTACAGGCTGCTCTTCAGTGGAAATAGGGTAAATTCCCTATTAATACTCTTTGAGAGGTATATTTTCTAAAAATGCCCTCCACTCAGTCCAGGTGTCTTTCCCATTGGTTTTGGGTTACTTGGAACAGAGGGACAGAGGTTCCAGTTCATACATTTGTGTTTCTACCTCAGGTATTTGGAACATTTCCAATGGAAAGTGGCTTTCTTCATTCCACAAACCCAAAGGACAGGACCTATTTCTTTTCTATCATTTTAAAGCAACAGAGACAATAACTGCGACCATTCACCAAGTATTTACTATGCACTAGGCACTGTTTTATATGGTAACACGTGGATTAAGTCATTTTATTCTTTCAACAGCTCCATAAAGCAGATGCGAACATTACTCCTATTTTACAGAGGAGGTACCTAAAGTACAGAGAGGTTCAGTGACGAGCTCATGGTCAAGTCAGAAAGAAGCTAATCCTAGGCTGTCTGGTTCCAGCAATCTAAGCTTTTAAATGCTGGTGAAAATACATACTCTATGCCAAGTGAAGAGAAGGTGCTTAAGGTATGCATTTTCCTCAACATTGATGGCCAGATGGACATTTGAGATGACTTCAGATTACTTCTGAGAGATGTTCTACATTGCTGGAGGTTGTTATTCTTGGAAAGCATGCATGCTCCTATCTGAATGTAATTATAAAGCTTGAACATTTTTCTATATTAAACTTTGTTCTCTTATGGTTAATATTATATTTTCTCCTTGGCTCATAGGCAGCAGCCAAGTTTCAAATTATATCTTGAGGCCCAGGTGGCTTCATCTGGATTTTATAATAAAGTCTTTGCTGCATTGTATCAAATATGTGAAGACATCAAGGCAGAGAGAAACAATTGTTGTCGAGAAACTCCATCTTCATCTTGGAAGGCATTTTGCAGGTTTGGAGATTAGAGATTCACTGAAGTGATCTCCATTTAGAGAGGTGGGAAGGACCAACCAGCTGCAAGGTGATGTCATGTAGGAGGTGCTGGCCCTTCTCCACATCAGAAGATGCACAGATGCCCCCTGCATGCTTGTTGCTGTTAGGTATTGAGGACACAGAGGCAGAAGTTGTTTCTCTGTTTGTAGTCTCTGACTCATCCTTCACAGATACTGGTCATAGTGAAAGCTATTGTTTGGATATTGAATCCACGCCTTGCCCCCCATGTTAAAAACTTGGTCTCCAATGTGGCATATGAGTAGGTGGTGGAAACTTTAAAGGCTGGGGCCAAGTGTGAAGTCTTAATGTCTCTGGAGATATGGCCTCAAAGGTGATTGTGGGAACCCCAGACACTTCCTCTTTCTCTTTCTTTGCTTCTTGGCCATGAGATGAGAGGTTTTACTCTTTCAACGTACCACTACCGTGATGTGCTACCTTGCCATAGGCACCCCCAAACCAGGGCCAATTGATCATGCACTGAAACCTCCAAAACTGGAATCCAAAACAACCTTTTCTCTTAATAAGTTGATTATCTCAGCTGTTCTATTAGAGTAATGGAAAGCTGACTGATACAGTGAGCAAATATAAAGGTATCTTTTTATTTTCTTGGTGATTTAAGGTAGCAAATCAGTTAATTGCAGATACTGAAAACTAGAAAAAGAAACTAGAGAAGACCTATTTGTAGACCATAGGACCATCTATTTGGAAGAAAACTTGAGTGTTCTAATTCATATTTTCACTCTGTTCATGGTCATCTGCAAGCCTTGGCAGAGGGTGTGCTACTTCAGCTTGACTAGTCCCAGGGAAAGGGAGCCGCAGCTTCACAAGGCATTAAAATAGTTCTCTGGGCATCAGTGAATGTTCCTGCTCTATTTTCCACATGTAAGAACCTTTCAAATACCCAAAGGCAGCTCTCAGCCTTTCCTCTCCCCACGAACTTCATCTTCCTTTCTTCGAGTTCAGTGATTCTGGCTTTTTCAACTGTTCTTCATGCAACATGATTTCAATTAGGTTACCAACTTGGTTGGCTGCACTCAGTGATCTGATACCCAATTCATTGTGAAATGACTCATAAGCTGTGTGGTAAGGTGACCGAGAGACCAGCCATCTGAGTTATAGTCTCTACTGTGCTACCAGCCCTGAGAATTCACTTTCCCACTCTTAGCCTCTGAGTCCATGGCCACCTTCACCAGGATCTCTCTGCAGGACCTCCTCTTATGAGTCAGCTATTCCCCACTTAGCACCAAGGGGACAATCCAACCTCTCCCCTGGTGTGATCTTTTTCTAATGCCTCTTAGCTCTTACTTTCTGGAAATAGTGCATTCCCTTCATATTTAACATCCCTAAAGCAAAATTAATTTCCCTCAAATCTGCTCTTCCTGAGCTGCCTAGTTTCGTCATTAATACCACAATTCTCTCAAGTGCTTAGGATTTTAAACATATGTTATTGGTTTTATTTCCTCTTCTTTCCCAAGATATTCCATCATCAAATCTTGACTGTCCTTTCTTTATTATATCTTTAAAATTGGCATCCTGGGGCACTTCTATTTATTGCAATTATTTTTTTAACTTTGGTGTTTCCCTGGGGTATTTTCTGTGGAATTATATCTTGAAATGCTCTATGGAAAGGGTGCATAGTAAAATAAATTTAAGTGATACTACTTATATATGGAAGTCTTCAGAAAAGATGTATCAATTAGCTATTTCTATGTTTAAAAATCTCCTTAAACTTAGTGTCTTATGACAGTGACAATTTATTATTCCTAACAAATCTATAGGCTCTTGGACAGTCTGACGGTCTTGACCATGCTGGGCTAGGCAGTTCTGATCCTCTCTGAGACTGACTCGGTCTTCTGACTTGTTGGTGGATCTCTGATGGCACTGGCCAGGGCAACTGGCTCTGTTCCATGTGTCTCATCTTCTAGCAGGATACTCCAGACATGTCCTTAGGCAAGAGGTGGACAAGAGTCCAGGAGAAGAGGCGGAAGTCGGCAAGTGCTTTTTGAAATCTTTGTTTGTATCAAGCTTGCTGTTGACCAGGCAAGTCTATGTTCACATCCAGAGTCAGTGTGAAAGAGTCTACCAGAAGACATGGTGTCTCACTCTGTTTTCTGTTACTATAACAAAATACTTCATAAAGTATTTTGTCAAGTAAGAAGGCTGGGTGGTTTGTACAGTAAACAGGTTTATTTGGTACATGATTCTGCTGGTTGGAGGGACTAAAGAGCATGTCACCTTTTTATTTCTCTCCTGGCAATGTCCTAGGGTTCCCTGGCTGCATCACAACATGGTGGAGAAACAAAAGGGGAGTGGGTGCCGAGTGTGTGGGTTGGGGTCTCTTTGTGACAACCCATTTTCATGAGAACAGACTAGGGTCCTGTGAGAACTCCATGAATCTGTTCTAAGAGTGCTCATTCCAGTGGCCTAACTATCTCCCACCAGGCCTCATTTCTTACAGGTATCACACCTCTTCATCACCACACTGGCCCCAAGGTTCTAGCATATGAACCTTTGGGGGACACACTTAAACCACAGGCACAGATATAGGAAGGCATAAGAAATTAGTTCCATGGAAACATTCAGTCTTCTGCTAAGGTGAGTCCACGTTTTCCAAAGAAACTTTGGTTTTTTGAGAAGCACATTATGGAAACATTGTGCACAACCAGGGGGAAGTTTTCTGAGTTAAAGAAACTCATGGGGAGAGGGAAGACATTCCTATCACTATGCTCACATCTCATCTTTAGCCCACAGGAAGGTAAGATGATGCTACTGCATATCCCTCCCCCCTAATTTTTGGTACCAGGAATTGAACCCAGGGATGCTTAACCACTGAGTCACATCGCCAACCCTTTTTATTTTGAGACAGGTTCTCACTCAGCTGCTGATGCTGGCTTTGAACTTATGATCTTTCTGCCTCAGCCTCCCGAGCTGCTGGGATTACAGGTGTGCACCACACATGGCTACTGCCTCCATTTTTTGTGATTTTCTTTTCCTTGTCTAGTTTTCCTCCAAGAGAGGAGTTAGAACTTGCTTGGTCTGAAACAACACTGAAATTCACTAGCCACAGAAGGTTCAGGCCTTCTCTGACTGATTTCTCTGCCTCTTCTGTGGTAGACCAAGACATTCTCTCTTCTCGGGGTGGACCTTCCTCTCTTATGCATTTTTCACACTTGTTCTCAAATGTGGTGAACCTTCAATTTTCTGTTTTCATACAGGTATAGACAAATCATCTCCCCACAGGGTAAATTCAGGTCTATAGAGTTGGTCTATACAGTTGATCAAGAAATTGCATTAAAAAAAGAACGATGCTGGAGGCATCCCAATTCCTGAAGTCAAATTATAGTACAGTGCAAAAGAAGCAAACACTGCATGGGCCTGGCACCAAAACAGGTATGAAGACCAATGGGGTAGAAAACACAGAAGTAAACATACATAAATACAATCATCTGATACTAGAAGAAGGTGCCCCAAATATTCATTGAAGAAAAGATAACCTTTTTAACAAATAGTGCTGGGAAAACTGGAAATCCATATGTACAAGAATAAAACTTGACCTTTATCTCTCATCTTGCACAAAAATCAATAAAAAATGGATCAAAACCCTAGGAATTGGACCAGAAAACCTGCACTCCTAGAAGAAAATGTAGGCTCAATACTCCAACATATTGGCACAGGAAGTGACTTCCTTAACAAGACCTCTAATGCACAAGAAATAAAACCAAAAATCAGTAAGTAGACAGCATCAAATTAAAAAGCTTCTGCAGAGCCAAGGAAACAAATAAGAACATGAAGAGAGAGAACAAATAAAAATATGAGAGAGCCTACAGAGTGGGAGAAGATCATTGCCACCTGCTTCTCAGATCAGGCCTTCATATAACAGGACATACAAAGAACTAAAAACAAACATCAAACAAATAAACAAATAAATAACCCAATCAACAAATGGGCAAATGAACTAAACAGACACTTCTCAAAAGAAGAAATGTAGCTGGCAAAAAAATACATGAAAAAAAGTTCAGCATCTCTAGCAATCAGGAAAATGTAATCAAAACTACATTGAGATTCCATCTCACTCCAATTAGAATGGCAATACCAAGAATACAAATAATAGTAAGTGTTGGCAAGGATGTGGGGGAAAAGGTACACTGATACATTGTTGATGGGATTATAAATTAGAGCCACCACTCCAGAAAGCATTATGGAGATTTCTCAAACAGCCAGGAATGGAACCCCATGTGATCTAGCTATCCTACTCCTTGGTATATATCCAAAAGATCTAAAATCAGCATACTCCAGTGATGCAGCCACATCAATGTTTATAGCAGCACAAGTCACAATAGCCAAGCTATGGATCCTACCAAGGTACCCTTCAATAGATGAATGGATAAAGAAAATGTGGTATATTTACACAATGGAATACTACTAAGCCATTAAAAAGAATAACATATGGCATTTGCCAATAATTGGATAGAACTGGAGACTATCACGCTAAGTGAAATAAGCCAGATGCAGAAAGCCAGAAGTTGAATGTATTCTCTGATATGTGGAAGCTAGTCCAAAATAAAGGGAGAGAGAGGGGAAAAAAGGGTAAAGGGGGATTCCATCAAAATAGAAGAAAGATCAGTGGACTAGATGAAGAGCAAAATAATGGACTGAATCTTATCTAACTTTTCTATGTACATATATGAATATATCACAGTGGATCTCACCATGATGTACAAGACACTATTTTAAAAAGGCTAAAAGTAAATAGCAGAAAGATAGATCAGTAGAGTAGATGGAAGGGAACAGGAGGTGGGAGGAGGGAAGGGAAGGGGGAAATACTGGGGAATGAATTAGAGCAAATTATATTCCATGCTTTTATAATTATATCAAAGTGAATCCTAATGTTATGTATAGATAAAAAGAATCAAAAAAGAAAAAAATAGAAAAAGAAAGGAGGAAAAAAAGAAAAGAATAAAGAAAAAAAATGAAAGGAAGAAAGAAAGAAACTGGCTTCCACATTGGCTTTACGTATCTGGGAATGGATGGCTGAGGTACAGCTTTGAGTTTTAATACTGTTCTCAGAGACTAGCTCGTCCCCCAACCAGAGGGTGGTATTACTGGGCACTCTCTCAGCTATTAATAAAAGCATGACTTTATTCCTCACTTGGCTAATTCTAGTTTGCATAGCTCTCTTGGCAGAATGAAGCATTGCTTACAAGGACATTCAATTCTTTCAAGCTGCAGTCATTTATCTCACTCACAGGGTACTTACCGTTCTCTGCTTTATGTCATATTTCTTCATGCATGAGACTTTTTTTCCCTGTCCTAAAGTATAAGTTTCTCAAGAGCTGGAATCATGTCTTGAACTTCTTCATGTCTTTCTAATACCTGTGGTACTTCACACAGTATCTCATGTTTATACACCTACTTAAAAAATAGTCAAATGAAGCCACAAAAGTTATGTTGTGAAAATGTGGTCAGACACAAGCAAATTGAAGGCGTGCATGCAGGTTTTTTATCCACTTTCAATCATTAAGTGCTACCAGATACAGCGCTTGGGACAGGATGTTGTATATCATGAATCCTAACAGGAAAGAGATAGACCATGAGAGATTGAAATGATTGCATTTTGATGGGAGTTTATTGCCAGAATGAAAGAGGAAATGGGAAGAAAGTCAAGAAAACATTGTTGCTTGGATTTGGTTTCAGGGATGGACGAATCCTTGGCTCAATTTTTTGTTTCGCCTTCACAGATAGACTTGATTATGGAGTGTGATTCTTTCAATTCACAAAGGGTCAAAATAAAATGTTACACAAACGTGTATGAGGATAAATCTTCAAACTTATTTTAGGATTAGACAGACCTCAATATAGTATATTTTCAATGATAACAGTGGTTCTTTAAATTTGCATCATACTTTTTGGTACAAGTTTCGTTTTTCAAACCAAAGTCCTAGAATGTATTTGGAAGAAAGCTAATAGTTCAACAATATAAAGTATATAATAATGCATATTTTCTTTCTTTTTTTTTTTTGATACCAGGGATTGAACTCAGGGGCACTCAACCACTGAGCCACATCCCCAGCCCTATTTTGTATCTTATTTAAAGACAGGGTCTCACGGAGTTGCTTAGCGCCTCGCTTTTTGCCGAGACTGTCTTTTGAACTTGTGATCCTCCTGTCTCAGCCTCCTGAGCTGCTGGAATTACAGGTGTGCGCCACTGTGCCTGGCTTATACTTTTTAATGTTATCAAAGTTTACAACAATTGTAGCATGAATATAATGAAGTCTTGTTGGGTGAACTCTGCTCTTGGAACTTAAGTTATAAATTCAAATCCAACCTCAAGCATATTGACAAGAAAGGTAGATTTATGGAAGGCTTTGAGGGTAAATGTGGCCAGAGACTGCATCACACAGGACCATGGCTTGGATATGGATTGGGTGACCTCCAAGAGTCCATGTGTTGGATGTGTGGTCCTCAGGGTGGTGATATTGGGAGGTGCCAGGACATTAAGAGGCAGGGCCTTTGGGAGGTCCTAAGGTCTTTGAAAGCGTGTCCTTGAAAGAGATAAGGTATTTCTTGAGCAGCCTCTTGATAAGAGAGGATGGAAGGAGCAAACCTGGCCTCTGCCCCTCTCTTCTTCCTACCTCACCATATGATTCTTTTTCTCACATAAATTCTGCCACAAAGTCCTCACCAGAATCTATTTGATGCTGCTACCACACACTTGAATCTCTAGAACTCTGAGCTAAAGGCATCTTTTTCCCCCATAAGTTAACTTGTCTCAGGTGTTTTGCTATGATAAGGAATAGCTGACCAGTGCACACACTAAAAAGAAAAATTGAATCCAAATTTGCCACTACAAAGCTGCAATGAATGGAACTGTGTTCATTTCCCCAAATTATATATTGAAACCTTCACCCCCACTGTGGTGGCCTCTGGAGATGGGATCTTTGTGGAGTAATTGGGTTTGGCTCATGATGGGATTAGTGCCCTTGTAAAAGGAAACAAAGAAAAAAAAGAAAGCTGATATTTGCTGTATGTTACTTGGATGAATCAAAACCAATAAGAAGCCAGGCATAACAGAGAATATGATGTAATGACTCAAAATTCTGAATCTGGCCAAACCAGTCCATAATGACATAGGGGTCAGTAGTTGTCTGGAATAGGTTGGGGTGGAGGTGAAGTCCAGGGGCTCCAGGAAGGTTCTGGAGTTATGAGAGTGCTGCATGTCTTGATATTAGTTGGAGTCATCAAGGTAGATGCTGTCGCAGCTCATGGATCTGTACATGTGAAATGCTGTGTTTTATTATATGTGAAATCAAGTTGATTTAGAAAGGAAAAAAAAAAAACCACAATTCTTGGGAATAATTTCTGCAGTGATCTGGAGAACTCTCACACTTTGCTTCAGCTGGCATATGTTCTCCTGAACAACGAAGGCTACAGTAGCTGGCAAAATCTATTACTATTTATTGATCTCCAAACATGACTTGGGGCATCCATTTCCCCACAAATATATGTCTGAAAGATGTTAGAAAGTCTTGAATTGTGTCATGGTCTGGAAGTTGTTTTGAATTATTACCTGTAAGCTGGTCTTATTTTATATTTTTATATATTTAATTTGTGTACTTACCTAGGCACAATGTTTAAAACTAAAACTTCCAAACCTTTGTGGAGTCTAGCCACCTTGCCCTTGGGACTATTTTCTTGATCACCTTTATCCAATTTTTTTTTTTTTTAAGGCTTCACTTGTCCTGGATTTACACGCCACATAACAGTGAAAGTGCAGCCTAGAAGCAACTAAGCACCAAATTCTGTGAGGATTGGTCATTAAATTATCCCAACTATAAGCTGCCAACATAACTCAGAGGGTGGAGACTGGCATCTGGTGGCCAGCTGCTTAGACTCCCTTAAAAAAACAAGACTTTAAAAGCCTTCCAGATGAAACAAAGTATGCAGGTGGCATCATTTAACTTCATGATGTGACTCACCAGGCTTCAGAAACTGGGTTCCTAAGAGCTTTCCATCTGAGCTGTTAAAATGTCGAAGGAGAAAGTGGCTGATGTGAGAGTGAAGGATCTGGTTCCCTTTTTACTTGAGTCCCATAGCTGGGAGGGGTCTAGTCCATTACTGAGCCCAGCTGCCCTCCAGGCAGGAGGTGGGACTGTATAGAAAGTTGTCAGCACAGAGTTCATCCAGGCTGCCTCTTCTTGGCCCACTCTGATGCCACCAGCGTTTGCTCAATGCTTAGATCCGGCTCTACTTTCAGCCCTGTGGACAACAGCCCAGCCCCAGGTCCCCAATGCTGCAGATTGCCTCTATAAGACGGTTTCCAGGTACCTGGGTTTCCAAGCATCTGGACTCTGTTTTCGTGACTTCCTCCCACCTCTCTCTGCTGTTTCTAGGAGCTGCATCCTTGAACCAAAGGGCCATAGTTATTTTACTCCCATGAGGCTTCCCCAAATCCGAGTCTTCAAAAGTGGTACACGACCTTCCCAATGATGGCAGCTGACGCCAGTCCATGTTTCCTGCCCACGTCGCTCCTGGGGTGTGGTTTGAGGTCTTTCTGAGGAAAGGTCCCTGATCCAAGAATATCTCCTCAAAAGTCATTTAAATGCTATCTGTTTGTATTTTCTCCTACAAATGGCACACCCCTCTCGAAGGATCTCCTGGGCCTCCAGACGAGTAATGGTCACAGGTGCCATCAGCACCTGAAGTGTCCAGCTGCCGCCTGACTATTGACGTGCTACTCCAGTGTAGACAGTGATTTCAGTTCATCTCATTCACTAGTGAGAAGCCTGTCCCACAACAAATCATCCCCTAAATAATTACTGAAAAAATTAATGAGTCATTCTTCTAGTCTCTTGTGCTTCAGTAAAAATGAACTTAATACCAGAGTTCCTTTGCTAATAAACAACAGAAAGTAACCTCTCAAAGTATGTGGAAATGATATTTGGAAGAAGGAGAAAGGGAGAAAATATGCTCAATTTTTGATCAGAGGTTTTGGTTTAAATACCAGCTGTTCTGTGCACAGCCATGTGACCCCGGGCAGGACTCAGGCCCGGAGGCTCAGCTCCTTGATTCTCCAAAGGAAGTTGCCCCATGGTACCTAAGCTGCTTGGAGAATTTAATGACACAGTGAACACACAAGTCCAGTCTCAACTGCACTGCATTTGTAACCTGGTTTGTGAAGGTTTCTTATGACATACATTTTAAGAACTGACAGTGTGGATGAATAAATGGTTCTAAACTCTATAAAATAGCTCTTCTCAAGCTTTCATGAGAATTATGGATGTGGTAGTAGAATTCAAAGGTAATCTTCTAGACTCCCAGGGAATCAGAGTGGAACATCTTTGGGAATCCAGAAGGGCTTTACCTTAATCTCAGGAGTCTGTGAATGAAGTGAGGTATCACTACTGATGTCTTATTATATGATACCATTGAACTTACAGGAGGGAAATGACATGGGGTGGGGGTGACCTGCTGTGAAGGGGAAGATTTGAGGCAAGTGTACTCAATGTGCATTATGAATTTGAACCTGGAGGGAGCCACATGAGAAGGAATGTGGGCAGCCTCTAGAAGCCCAGGGAACCAGCTCCCAGCCAGCGGAGAAGGAAGGATCTCAGTTCTGCATTGTGAGTGAGTGAAAATAAATTCTATCAGCAACCTCAAAGAGTTTGACACTGATTTATCTGCAAGGCCTTTATACAAGAGCCCAGCTTAGCCAACACCCTGATTTCATATTTGTAAGATTCTGAGCATAGAATCCAGCCAATTCTTATTCCACCCTGCTCCCAATTCTGACCTATTGAACTGCAAGCTAATAAATAGGTGTTGTTTTCAATCATTATGTTTATGGTAATTTGTTACACTGATACAGAAAGTGAAAACTTGAGGCTCTTGCCAGAAAGATGGTTCTGACTTAGCAGGTCTAGGTGGAGTCTAGGATTCAGCATTTCTTTCTTTTTTTGAGGGGGGGGGGTACCAGAGATTGAACTCAGGGGTACTTGACCACTGAGCCACATCCCCAGCCCTATTTTTTTTTGTGTGTGTGTGTGTTTTATTTAGAGATAGGGTCTCACTGAGTTGCTTAGTGCCTCACCATTGCCAAAGCTAGCTTTGAACTCACGATTCTCCTGTCTCAGCCTCCCAAAGTGCTGGGATTACAGGTGTACACCACTGTACCGGGCAGGATTCAGCATTTCTAACAAGCTCCAACATAAGACTGAAGATATGCATTACAATGAAGTCAGTTGCTATGGCTTAGATGTCTCCAGAGGTCCACGTATAAAGGCTTGGTCCTCAGGTTGGGAATTCTGGGAGGTGGTGGAAACCTTATGAGATGGGACCTAGTGGAAGGACCTGAAGTCACTGAACACATGCCCTCAAAGGTGATTGTGGGACACTGGTCTTCTCTTCCTGTTTCTCTTTGCTTCCTGGCTTAGGAGGTGAGCAGTCTGCTCTGTCATGCATTCCTCACCCACTATGTGCCACCTCACTATAGGACCAATGCAGTGGGGCCACTTGATCTTGGATTGCAACCTCCACAGCCTTGAGCCTAAATAACCCTTTTCTCAGCTATTATGTTATAGTGATGAAAGCTGACTAATACATTAGTCAAATTCTTTTTTCCCCCCACTAATAATATTTCATGTAGAAAATAAGTACTATCTTTTCCTAATAATCTTTTTTCCTAGGAACATTTTATATTTATCTTATTTAATAACTTCAGTTGTCTCTCCAGAGCATAATGTGATGGAGTGGAGAGAGCAAGGACTTTAATGTTCTTCACTTGGGGCCAAATTCCATCTCTTTTTGGATAAATTTTCTAAAGCTTGGGAGTCTCAGTTTCCTCATGTTAATGGGCTTACAAAAGCCTTCCCCAGGATGTGATGGTCATTTTTATGTGTCCACTTGGCTAAGATAACGTTGTCCAGTTGTTTGGTCAAACACTAATCTAGATAGTACTGAGAGGGTATTTTGTAGACTGATTTAGCATCTGTAATCAGTTGTCTTTAAGCACAGCAGATTAGCTTTGATAATCTGACTGAGCCTCTTCAATCATTTGAAGATCTTAAAAGGAGAGACTGATTTTTTTTCCAGGAAAGAAAGACTTCTGTCTTAAGATAGTAAGATAGAAAGCCTGCCCTGTGTCTAGCCTGCTGGTCCAACTCACAGAATTTGGACTAGCCAGACTCACAATTGCATGAGCCAATTCCTTAAGTTCTCTTCCTCTTTCCCTCTTTCTGCCTCTCTTTCTCCTTCCCTTCCTCTCCTAGGTTGTTTTTCTGGAGAACTCTGATGGCTACTCAGAAGTTAAAGAGAATAATGGTATGCACTGGAACTACATTTGAAACCTCTATATCTGATGTGCTCAGGACCAGGAGTGTTTTAGATTTCAGATTTTGGAATTGTTGCATATGTATAATGAGATAACTTGGGAATAGGACCCAAGTCTAAACACAAGGTTCATGTTTCTTAGATTTCTTTCATATACACAGCTTGAAAGTAATTTTATACACTATTTTTTGTGTGTCTGCAAATTTTGATGACAACCTGTCACATGAGTTCAGGTGTGAAGTTTTGTTCTTGTAGTGTCACATCAACAATCAAAAAGATTCTAGGTTTGGAGCATTTGGTTGTGGATTTGAGGTTAGAAATACTCATTCTGTGTTCATAGATGTCCATTATTATTTTTAATTGGTATTGTTCCATGTTACAATAAAATGACCGGAATTCCTTGTGGATTCCAGTATTTCACGCCCCATATCTAGTCACGTCTGTTGGTGATGCACTCAATTCCTTTCCCTATTCAAAGGGTAAGTGTGGTGGAGATTGGACAGGTTTCCCAAATTATAGCTGATGGAGATGATTATCTTTGATATGCAGCCAAATTGGGGATTAGGTTGTGATCACCTGAAAGCAATTGTTGGGAAAGGATGGTCAGGAAGAAAGTGCATCTCCTGAAATTATGCCAAGCGACATCATGATAATGGTGCTGGCCATCCACTTTGAAGGCCTTGTTCTGATTGTCCATATCTGCCTTCCAATGGGCTTGTCAACAGCTTTGGAAACCAAAGAAACCGAAGGTGGTTTGGCAGTTCTGGATGCAGATAGAACGATTGCTTCATGTAGGAGGAAATTGAAAAATAGGAGCAATCTTGTGTATTTGTATAGTTTTTGCAGCGTAATAAGTTTTCCATGATCTCATCTAACTTTTGCCAGTACAGTATTGCTATCTCCATTTATAATGAGGGCATGGGTGCATCTGGTGGTTTCTCTCTGCAAGTTTACTCAGTAAGACAAATGCAGACCTTAGATGGAGACCAGTTCTGTCTCGTTTTGGGATCAGCCCTTTTCCTCTGTAACATCTTGTAGCCATCTAACAGCATATCCCAGGGGGTTGCCAAAATCACTGGCATCCAGGGATACCAGAAATTTTCCTTTGATCTTCCTTCTAGGCTATGTGAAGAAACCTAATGATCAGGGAGAAAGGAGAGGGGCCTGGGATTTTTGATTGCTGGAGGCATTGTTCTATGACCTGGGCAGGAAGGTGGAGGAGGGAGGGGGTGTGGAGGACAGGGACTAGGAGATGCATGGTAAGGCTAAGGTTATTAGTGCTCTAGAAGCTAGGTCAGTTATGTTAAAGAGAGGATTAGGGATTTTTAATACAGACCAGACAGGAATTCTCAGAAAAAAATCAATTTTCTTGGCGGTGAGGTACATTAACAAATGCTGGAGAAGCTCAAACTCATATTTTTAGGGCAGGGGTGCGGATGGCAGGAACAGGGTGAATTTTCTTTCTTTGGGTACAAGGCAAGACAGAGTTAAGGTCCTTCTGGAGAACTGGGGATTCTGGCCACAAGACACCTGCAGGCCAAATTCTTGAGGATGCTAGTTTCCTATTACTATTTTTAGGACAAAACAGTAATAACTTTCCAGTCAGAAAGTAAAAGTTCATGTTCCCCCTACCTGGGAACCTGGAAGAACAGAAGCTAGAGCCCAGCTCTCCCTTCTAAGTTGGAAGAGAAAGTAGTCTTGATATCGAGTAGACATTCATTGCAAAATTTTGCCCAACACAAGAAGGGGTTTGAAGTGACGGAGGCCTAGGCAGTGCCAGCTCATGACCTGCAGGAGTTAACCAAGCCAAAATCTCAGAGTTAACCAAGCCAAAAGCTCAGCTCTCAATTTTTTCTCCTGCTCTGTGTTGTAGCCTTCTATTCCTGATACCCAAGTTTGCATAACTCTTAAGCACTTTTCTGAACTATTTTCTGTAACAAAATGTCTCACACTGGGTGTCTTATAAATGACAAATTTAGTTCTCACTGTTCTAGAGGCTGGAAGTCTGAGGTCAGGGAGCCAGCGTATCTGGGTTCTTATGAGGCCTTTTTTTGAGTTACAGGCTGCTTACTTCTCACTGTGTCCTTGTGTAGTAGAAAGAGAGCAAGAGGGTCACCAGGGTCCCTCTTACCAGGGCACTAATTTCACTCATGGGGGTTTCATCCTTATGATCTAATTATCTGCCAAAGTCTCCCCTCCTAATACCATCTCTTTGGCGGGTAGGGATTCAACATATGAATTGAAGGGGGTGTGTCCAACACGTAGCCCAATACTGGAAAAGTGTTTATTTCTGGGAAACCCTGGAAAGGCAGTATCCTGGGTAGGCATCTGACAGTCCCCTCCTGCACTGGGTTGAATGGTCATCCAAAATCTTGTCCACTGGGAACCACAGAATTGGACATTTTTTATTAAATAGGTGATCCCCACAAATGTAACCAAATCAAGGATCGTGACAAAAAGATCATCTTGGATCATCCAGGTGGGTCCTACATCATAGAGAAGGAGATGAGAAGAAGGTCGATGGGGACAGAGGGTAAAGTGATTGACCAGGAGCCAAAGAATGCCTGGAACCTCCAGAAGCTGGCAGAGGCAAGGAAGCGACCATCCCTGTGGCCTTCGGAGTTTGCCTGGCCCTAAAAATATCTTGGCTTAGAACTTCTGGCCTCCAGAACTGAGAGGATACACATCTGTTTTTTAAAGATGCCTAGTTTGTGGTCATTTGTTACAGCAGACCTGGGGCACTCACACACGTCCCATGGGCCTCAGAGGTGGGAGAACTGATTGCCCGGGAAGTGGGGGCATCATCTGTGGGGTGATATCCCCGTGAAAGAAGAATGAGGCTTGCTCCTTCTCAGGCCATCTGGGTTTGAATGCTGGCTCCATTATTCATTAGCTGTGTTACTATGGGCGTAAGAGTTAATATGCAAGTTTTCTCAAGTGCAAAAAGAAGATAATAAGAGCCTAAGGGTAAGATGTGTGAGCAGCTTCTTTTTTTTTTTTGGACTGCAGTTGATTTTATTTTTGTTTGTTTGTTTCTTTTTTTTTTTAAAGCAGAACATGGAGGAAAATTACTTTTAGAAAGCAAACAAGATGTCTTAATAAGAAAATACATTCTAAATGCAGGCATTAGGGAATATTGTGCCTTCCACAGCTCAGGGGTAAACAAAATTATTTCATCTGTATCTAAAGGCAGGATCTGGGAAAGCTGGAGTAGATTTTATATCTTGTACATCATCTCCTACAAAATAACACTAATTTTTTTCTGTTTACCACCCAAAGAGATTCAATATATAAAAATGTATATTCCTTGCAACTTGCAAATCAAAAGAATAAAAGATTTTTTCATTCTTAATGCAGTTCTTAAAATCTAAGAAAAACGTAACTTTAAGAAGAAATGGAAAGAAAGAAACGTACAGAACATCATGTTTTCTTCCTTTCCTAAAAAGCCACTAGGTGAGGTAGCAGCATCATGCTGAGGTGGGTAGAAGGGGGCTGGGGAGCAGGGGCCGCAGAAGTCCAGAGCAGAGGTCAGTCCTTGAGTGGGTGAGAAGGGTATCCATGTGGGGGGAGGAGGGTAGCCTGATGTGAAGTGTCAGTTCCCAAGTGGGACAGAAGGACAGCGTCCAGCACTTGATCACTTCTTTTTTTTTTTTTAGTTTTTTTTTATAACTTTATTTCTTATTTATTAATTTTGTATGTGGTACTGAGGATCAAACCCAGTGCCTCACCCACGCTGGGGGAGTGTTCTACCGCTGAGCTACACCCCAGACCTGATCACTTCTTTTGCAATAACAGCTCATAGTTGCTTCTGAGCTTCTCTTCATGTTAGTTCCCAGTGAATGTGGCTGTTATTCCTATTACTACTACAATTACAGACATACACATGTGCCAAATAAGACTGGAAAGGAGTATACTAAATCACACACGAAAGTTCTACATTCTTCTTTCATTTTATGTAGTTCAGAGTTTTCTTTCACTGCTTCTATTTTGTTTATAAAAGGTTCATTTTCTAAAATTAATTAATTAATATTTATTCTAATTAGATATACATGACAGCAGAATGCATTTGGATTCATTGTACACAAATGCAGCGCAGCTTTTCATTTCTCTGGTTGTACACGATGCAGCGTTGCACTGTATGTGCAGTCATGCATGTACCTAGGGTAATGATGTCCATCTCATTCCACCATCTTTCCTGCCCCCATGCCCTCCTTCTCCCCTGCTTTGCCCAATCAAAGTTCCTCCATTCTTCCCACACCCCTCCACCAAGCTATTATGCATCAACATTCACTGCAACTGCTTCTTAATGGAGATGCCAGCATGTGAACATTGCTGGTACCCACGGCAGAGGCAGAAGAGAACATGGAGAGTCTGTCAATCACTCAGCCTGGAAGGCACCCACAGCATTCTGATCACATATGACTTTGCCTCACTCCAGGAATTACCTGGAAGGTGAAGACCTGGAAATATTTGGTGGCCATAATTAATGACTAACTTATAGGGCTTTTATGAGAACTGAATGAGTCAATACCTGGAACACCCTTGCTACAGTGCGGGGCACAGAAAGTGATCAGTAGGGTTTATTAAAGAAGCCCTCTCCTTCCCAGAGGATGCACTCCTGGGACAGAAAAGACAGGAGCTGGGCAGGTTTTGCTAAGGCATGACAAAAAAGCTTACACTAGCCCTGCTTCTCTGGGTCTCATGATCCCAATGGAGGCTCTGACGCTAAATGGCTTGGAAATTTCTCCATATTCCTTTCTTTTCTGAGTGTGATGGTTCTATCCAAGTGCAGTGAGGGAGTGAGGGAGCGTGGTATCTGGAGCCCTTCTCAAGTGGGAAGCAGTTCAGGGTCCTGGCTCTGGATGAACTCTTCAAACTTTTGGAGGAGATACAGGATTTGGAAGGATTTGCAAAGGAAGTAGCAGAGGCAAATCAGAGGTCCGAGCTATGCTCAGACAGGAAGGGCACTGAGCACCAGCTGTCCATAGGCCCCTTGCTTGAAGAAGGGTGTACTCAGAATCCCTAAGCAGATGGTGGACCACAGCATCACAGGGTGGGCACCCTGTATCACTGACCCAGCAGACTCTCTCTGTAGACTTGCCTTTTGGCCAATGTTTGCTTTCAATAATCTCTTTGATTTAAAAAATGTTAATACTATTGACTTGGTTTGAGTAGTTGGATTCTTCACTTTCCTCTCCCTGAAAATGAATTTCTTCACTTCTTCTGAAGTCACACGGGTGTTAAGGAAGGAAGAGTGACTCTGTGTGTGAATACTGATGAGACGAGTGGGTGCTGATCCAAGAGGAAAAGAGGTTCAATTTCATTTTCTGTTGAAGAACTGCCAGAGGAAATCCCATTTTCATGCCAAGAGATGACTACCTGCCAGGCGCCAATCTTGGAATGGGAGACTGGGCAGTGATCAGAATAACCCTTTGTGCCTGTCTTCCTGGTAGTGGTGGAGGGGGAGGTCAGACCCTAGCACGGGTACTGAAGTGCATGAATGCCTGTGGCATCCTAGTTATATGCTGGACAGAGCAGTCAGTTAAACTCAAATTGGTTATAACTTTGGGATTGTTTGGTTGGCTCATCCTGACTTAACGATGATAAATCAGGAATCTTTGATTTATCTACTATAAATCTTTGAATTTTTAAATAAGAATGATCAGTTATACATTTGCTCCTTTGTTATTTGGTAAACTACTACTTTGTTATTGCTTTAAGTTGTGGGTCCACTCGAAGAGTTGGGGAAGAAAAGGGAGTTCTCAAGAGATAAAATGGGGTCTCTCAGGATGAGGTTTTGGGGTGACAGTCTGAGGAGTCACTCCTCCCAGACTCCGGGGTAGGTAAACAGTTTTGCTGGAGCCAGACGTAGAACCACCATTTATTCCAGAAATACAGAAGCTTATATACACTCCTGGACCAATCAGGCCCAAGGTTACAGACAAAAGGGTGCTCTCTGTCAAGCACACAGTCCATTAACATAGAATGAAGAAAGATGGAAGGGAGGGGTTGAAGGTATAGAGAGTGCTCCTACAAAAGGTTACCTACCACCCACCCACCTTGGGGAAGGCACTAGATACAGTGATGCTCAAGATAAGAAAGGTCCCACTCTTACCTCCCCTCCCCCAGGGAATGTTCCAGAGGACAGGCAGATAGACCACAAAGGAGAAGAGAACATAGACCAGATTCCACCGATTCCTAAATGTGCATCTTTAAAATTTTCCATTTGGAAATAACTTCAAACTCAGAAAAGTTGCAATCAGGGAGAACTAGAGAATGCATGCATGGACACTTGTACATGATGAATTCTGGAACATGCTTAGCAGCCAGATTCTTGGTGAAAACAAAACAAACCCAAACCAAAAAGATGAAGGTCTTGCTTTGCAGCATTTACTGATTTCCAGGTATAAATATTTGTGGTTATGTTGAATAATTGGCTCATGGATTCTGCAGAACATAAAAATAGGCTCTAACGAGCCAGTGCAGCTGTGTCTAGCTCACCACTGACACGCACACACACGTGCACAGACACATAAGTGCACTTTTGGAAATCATGAGTTGACCTCGACTGAAAGATCCAGCTCTCTCTTTGTGTATCTCAGGGATCTTCCTTCCCTAGTGAGAGTCCTGGGCCCCAGCAACGTCACCAACATGGTGCTCATTTGCTCAGCCCTGTTATGCTTGCCATGTACTTTAGCCACACACTTGGAAGAGCAAACCTGCAGGGTGTGGGTCCTCCCCCAGGCTCTGCTCCACTCAGGACCAAGGGGACGCACACCCACACAGTGCCAGTTACTTGGATCCATTACACCCTCCACCCAGCAGTATGGTTTTTGCATTCATTTAAAATACATGTGGGTTTATTTATTTTAGTTTGTTTTCCAATTTAGATTTCCATTTCTCCCTTCCAATTTATTGGTTTAATTTCTTTTTAAATATGTAGAATATCAACATACTTCTGAAAGTCAAATTCATATGAAAACTCACAAAAATGCACTCCCTCCTGCAGGGCTTCTACCCAGGTAGCCCCCACTTAAATATGATCTGCTTTATCTTTCCTATGTTTCTGTTTTTTAAAGACAAGCAGTTATTTATGTCTCCTTTCTTCATTTTTTGTTTTACTGAAGACAGTGTACTTGGTAAGCTTTTTGGGGGGGGACACTTTGCTTTTGTCATTTAATATTGTCTTCAAGAAACAAGTCCATATCACTTCCTAGAGCCCTTCTCCCTGCTTCTTTTCAGCTGTATAGTATTCCATCAAGTATGCTCACCGTAGTGTTTCAGCCAGCATCCTGTATTTGAACATTTACATCACTTCTAATATTTCTGTTATCAATAAAGCAATGAATAACCATTGTTGAATAATCAAATATGGACCTATGTATTTTCATGTCAAAAGTGTATGTTTAGGGTAAATTCCCAGATATGAGATTGCTGGGTTGATAGATAATTGTTATATGTTGTTTTTATTGCCAAATTTTTGTCTACACAGATTTGTGCTTATCATTTTGTACTCTCTCCAGTGAGCTATCAGATGCCTGTTTCCCTGCATCCTCACCAGTACAGGTATTGTCAAGCTTTGAGATTCCTGTCAATATGATGGCTGAGAAACATTAGATGAGTGCAGTTTCAATTCACTTTTGTTTTGTTATAAATAAAATTGGGTATATTTTTATATGCTTAAGACCATTTTTACATCTCTTTGTGTCTTATTTTAGATGAAGTTTTCACCCACATTTTTGACATCTCTGAAATGTGGATGCAGTACTGATGATGTCATAGTTTAATTGGTAGCATTTTGTAACATTAGGGAATGTAATGACACATCCTACATGCTATGCAATCCTAGGCTTGATAAAATATGGAAAATCAGTAAGAACATGTGTCCAGTTGTAGTAAGTGTTTGGAAAAATAGACAGGATAGTACAGGGGAGAGGAGCAAAGCCCAGCTGTGTGGACACCATGGTTCTCCATTAAGTGTCTCAGTGGTCACAGTGAAGGGGACAGTCAAAGCCAATTGTTTATGTGGCTCAGACACCAAATCGCCCAACAATCAGAGCATCTTTGGATTCATTCAGCTGTATCTAGCATTTTGGGGTAACTACTATGTGCCTAATAATGGAGATTAAGTTATTTGCTTAATAAAATAATGTATTTGAACAGTTTTGACATTATAATTTTATCTCCATGCCATTATACTTTAAAATCAAAAGTTTAAAAAAATAAGACTGGATTTGAAATCTGGGAATCTTGGGTTTAAGCCAAATTTTGCCCAATACCACCTGCGTGAAGCTGGAAATCTGAGTGGCCTGGGTGGGCCTCACTTTCCTCTTTTTAGGAGACAGAGTTGGTGATTGCAAGATGCAAGAAAGATGAACTGCATCAGATAGATCTTTGGAACAAGAGAGTGGGTGAGTGCTGCCTGCTTTGACTGTACTTTGCTTGCTTTATATTAATTTTGATTAAGATGTGGTTCAACAGCCAGAGTTCTGGCAACTGAAGGTGCCAAACACTCAGGGCTATTCCTATTTGTGGTTTTACTCAATGTGGACCACAGGCTCTCTGACAAAATACAGGACCCCAGCTCACTTTGCATTTCAGAGAATGAATAACTGTTTAGTACATCTCAAATATTATATAGGACATACTTATGCTACAATGGTGTTTTTCTTTGGCTGAAAAGCAGCTGGACATTCTATATTTTTATTTGCTAAATCTGGCAGTCTTGTCATGGGAATGAGAGGAGATTTTCCGATGAGATGTCATGTCCTTGGTCCAAGATGGCTAAAAGTCAAAATTCCATATCTGGATGCATGAGTAGATACACAGAATGTGATCTCTCTCCTCTCTCCCTCCATCCCCATATCTATACCTATACTCATCTACATACATAAACATATACAATGGGAAATATCCCATTATTCAGCCTTAAAAAAGAATGTAATTCTGACACATTTTACAGCACAAATGGACCTTAAAGGTATGTTAAGTGAATAAGCCTGACACCGAAAGATGAATGTTTCATCATTCCACTTTGGTACTTAAAGTATTCAAATTCACAGAGATAGAAAACAGAATGGTGGCTTCCAGGAGCTGAGGGAGAACCGGGAGTTGAGTGGATGTGGAGTTTCAGTTGGGATGATGGAAATGTTCTGGAGGTGAAAGGTCATGGCGGCTGCACAGCATGGGGCTCACTAAATGCCTGAACTACATGTTTAAAAATGGCTAACATTGTACCTTTTATGTCTATTTTATTCACGAAGGAAAAGTTCAACATTCAGGTGTGAGTTCCTCCCCTCCGCCGGTTCTGATTTCCCATCAGCATGAGGGAGAAAGGTGGTGGCTGGCACTGAGCCAGCAAGGGAGCCCAGAGAGCCACGTCTGCTGCTTCAAGTTGTCTGTGGTCTCCTTGAACATAGGAGTCCCCCACCCTCACCACACCTGGATGCCTGATTCAGTGGCGCTCAGGTATAGTCAGAGGCCTGTACTTGGAGAGAGCTTCTCTGGTGCATTGAAAGCAGCAGGAAAGGCTGGTTCACCAGGAAAATCCAGACACTTCAACAAGGACTGGGAGCTGAAAGAGCTAGTGGGTCTCACTGGATTCCTGTAGTCACACCAAGCTCCACCTTCTGGAAGAATCATCTTTAGATGTTATTAAAAAAAAGTGGGGGTGGAAGGGTTCAAACCATTGAAATTCAATCTAAACAGAAAGTCAAAAAGCCTAAGTAAAATATGTCTAGGTTGATTTCCTGCCCTGGCATAGATTTTATTAATCCATTTATTTTCTTTTTTATCTTTCAGCTTTTTTTCTTGTATCTTTTGTACATTTTCCCCCTGAAGTGTCTAGCTTTAACTTTGAGTTTAGCTCTTTCAGAAATACTGCCACACACAATATTGATCTTTGTCTTATTTGTTCCTTTTATCAGGGAAAGAATGTAATTTCCGACTAAGTGTTAATCTGTAGATTAAAAAGGATTCCAAATTGTCTTTAGAGAGGAGGTCTAGAATATTCATTGCTAAATCAAAGAAAGAACACCAAATTTACTTATTTGAAATGACTTTCAAAGTCACTTTTCAGAAAAAAAAAATCTGCCTACATCTCAGAACTCCCCAAACATCTTACTGTTTTGTATTAAAATCACTTCTAAGGATTTCCATGGTGCAAACTGGGTAATCAAAGCAAGCTGTCACCACGTAAGATTCTCCTTCTTTGTTTTACATGACACAAACTTGTCTGGTCTTCCTGTCTATACGAGGCCAAGGAGGTTGGCCTGGGAGTCAGAATCCAGAGGTACTGCTAATTTATTCATTCATCATGGTAAAACCAGGAAAACTCATCTATTAAGAGCTTAAATGAGTCCAGTACAGGAAGCTTATGATACAACTATTTACATTAGTTAGTGTATATAAAATAAATTTTTCTCAAGGGTAGGAGGAGAGGGAACTGGGGAATATTTGTAGAAAGCAAGAATGTAGATTTTGGACGTGACTTTTGCTTAAATTCTGGCTCTGCCTTTACTAAGTGTGTGATTTGAGCAGAATTATTCAATCTCTTTGTAAGTGATAGATATTCTCCATATTTCCCTCTGTAGTAGTTGCTGAAGTACAAAAAGGAAATTATACTCTTGACAATAATAATAGCAACCACAAAAATAATAATAACTATTTTAACAGCAATTTCTTGATGGTCCCTACTCTGTACCAGACGCTCTTTAAAGAGTTTTGTGTTTAGCAATCAAATTCTTCTATTAGACCTTATCACTGTCTTATGGATAGAGAAATGGAAGCAGTTAGGAGAATTAAGCAGCATCACTAGAATGGCAGCCCTGTGAGGGCAAGGAATTTTGTTCATATTCTGTTTTCCTTCACTCCTTGGAATCGTTGTGACATCCTTCATGGTGGTCAGGACAGGCCTTGACCCCAAGACAGGGCCTGATACCAGAAGAGTTCTACTAAAGCTCATTGAATCAACTCATGCTTAAACATCAAGTGGAGAGCCTGTCTCAGATCAGGTGGCAAATAACTGGCTGGCCCCATTCTCCTGTGAATCTATAATGCTCCAGTTCTGTGGTGTCCACCGAGTGGTTACCATGTGCCACGTACAGGGCTGTGTTTTGAATGTACGATCTCAAAACACTCACTATAATTCTGTGCTAGTGGTGCAGAATTAAACCCATTTGGTGGATGCAGAGACTGAGGCCCAGAGAGATGCTTACTTGCCCAAGGTCACACTCTTAATAAGAGGTTCAGCCAGGACTCAAAAATCACATCTGTTTGTCTTGGAACTTATCTCCATCACCATGCGATATTCTTATATTTCAGATTTAAAATGGAAAGCAAGTTCAATAGACAGAAACACAGCTAAGTATTTATGGGAGAGAACACTTAGATACTTTCCTATTTCATAGTAGCTTTTTCTCTTCCTTTTCTTGATTCAGCTATTACTCTTCTTGTAGCTCAGTTTCAATGCCGGCACCTTCGAGACTTGAGGTACAACCTCTGAGGTGATGTCTGCAGTCCTTACCATGGTGTTCAAGAATCTTTACAAAGTGACCTCCACCCACTGGCATGCTGTCTCTGGCCAAAAGATACGTGTTGAGTGAATGGCCCTATAGTTACAGCTCATCTCTCTACCTGCACCAACCAACTGCAGTTGGCAATGTCTGCCTTGAGGTTATTTCATGTATTTTACATCCTTGACAGTGATGAGAATATAGCCCCAGGGACAACAGACTTCAAATTAGCATTTGTTAAAATAATGACAAACGTATACACTCTATATTCAAATGTGTTCAGATAACAATCAGGTTCATTCATTCTGTCATTTGCCAAACATTTATTAAAATAGTCTGTGGTTCAGATTCCATGCTTCAAGGTAGAAATAAAGACATGAATAAAATATTAGCCTTGCAATCTATATGCTTATGGCTATCATGGAAAATAATGAAAAGCTTAAAAAAAAGAAAGAAAAAATCTTTCAAAAGCCCTGAAAGAGATATTGTGTACTGTCTTGGATTCCAGCAATTCAGTTGCTATTTCCTCATGAAACTTCCTGCGAACGCTATTCTTACAGAGCTTAGTGGGCAGGACTTGTTAGTTCCAGAATGTCTGGAAGAGCATCCAGAGACCACTGCCAGCTCCTCACTCTGCTCACTGAGTTTGCAGCTACAGTGGAAGAGGAATTGCAACCAGAGTCAATATTTTGGAGAAAATCCTCCAGATATGAAGATACTTTATCTCCTTTCTGAGCATTTAGCTATCCAAATGTTTATCCATCTAACCTTCCAGCTCTCCACCCATGTGTCTACTCATTCAACCATCATTTTATAAAGCAGGAGACTAGGCCTGAAAAAAATGAGACAGGAAGGGCCTGACATAGGGGGAACCTGTGTAAAAATTGGCTCTTATCATTATGCACTTATCTGGGTTTTAGTCCATTTGCGCTACCATAACAAAATATGACAGACTACGCAATCTGTAGATTCTAGAAATGGAATTCTCACAGCTCTGAGGGTTGAGAAGTCCCAGGTCAAGGTGTCAGCAGATTGGGTGTCTGGGGTGGGCTTACTCTCCGCTTCATGGGTAGAAACTTTTGCTGCAAACTCATCTGCCAGGAAGAAGGAACACCTTGTTTGCCTTGGGCAGGCCAGGCAAACATGTTCCTTCCATTCTTTTTATAAGCTTTCTTTGTAAGGGCACCAGTCCCATCCACGACAGTGGAACCCTCATGACTTTATCACTTCTCAAAAGTCCCCTCCTTGATACTATAGTGGGTGTTAAATTTCTACATGATTTTTGTGGGGGAAACCAATATTCAGATCATAGCATCTGGTTAACCTCTGGGGCACTGTTGCTGATGGCACTAAGGCCTGGCCATGCAGAACCGCTCCCAGAGCCGGGCAGGCAGACATCGAACATCATATCACTAGCACCTATACCTAGTTGAGGGCATCCAGGAGACCCAAGGCCTCTTCTAGCACCCAGTGCGCTTGTGTGTTTTCCAATCAGCTTACCAGAAAAGTAAGTTGTGATAGAAAAGACACAGGCTTTAGATCTAGGAAGGGTCTCCCTCATCCTCTGTTGCCCATGTGGTCTCAATTTCTTCTCTGACGTGGGGAGGATCATCACAACAGTAATGAAACAGATGCTCCTTCATTAGGCCAAAGTCAAGATCAAACAAGATGAATTGTGCTAACACATCCCAGAGAGTAGTGGTAGACAGTAGGTGCTCAATAAAGGCTATTTCCCTCCTGTCAGTGAACTCGTCACAAGCCAATTAGTCTCCAGAGACTTGGGTAGTATTGCTATATGAAAGAGTGGGTGCAGGTTCCCTAATTCACCAATTCACCAGATTTAGCTGTAAACCATTTTCATTATTTTCAAAGATGCAAGTGTGCCCCTGCCCCCCTACCAACTTTCAAACACTTCTGTGAATGTGTAGACTCAGCCCAAGTAGAGGAATCTCTGGCTTTGAGCTACTGTGGGAAACAGTCAGCTAAGTAATGAATTAAAAAATAAAAAGATTGAACACTTGAACTTAGCCACAGGTAGCTGCAGACGCATTCCAAGGAGTTTTGAGACCTCAGCAGGAGAGTTCAGCCTCCTGGAGAGACTTTTGAAAGAGAAAACACTGTGCCTGTGCACAATCTGGTGTGCTGATTAACAGATTATCATGTTGAGAAGCTTCTGGTTTCCTAGGCCCACCTTTGCCAACTTAGTAATTGTATCTACAATTGAGTAAGTCTCTTCTCTCCAAGTCTTCATTTTCCCGCATATAACAAGAAGAATTTAGCTTATAATCTGCTTTCAAACTGTGTAGCAAGGACCCCTCAAGGTTTCAAAGAGATACTGTTCACTCTGGGGCTGGTGAGGGGGAGGGACGTGGGAGGTAGGATTCTGTGAACCTATACCCTCCCCCTAATTGGAAAGTTCCACTTTCTCTTTTATATATATGGGGCTTCTGAGAGGATGCTTTTTAAAATTAAGTTCTTGTTAAAGCCATCAGTTGAGACGATTTCAGGTTGCTGTCTAGCTCTTGGCTTGAGGAATTCTGTTACTAGTGTAAACAGATGTTGACTGGCTCTAGGAAAGCAACCAGTCAATGCAGCTGTTTTTAGGCTCACTTTTAGATGTGGAGAGTGGTACACTAAACTTTAACGTGCAGCTGAATCATCTGCAGATCTTATTGACATGCAGATTGCAAGTCAGGGGGCTTCTCCTTATTTCTTATTCCGTTAAGTTCCTGGATGTTGCTAAGGCTGTTGATTCCTGCACCATCCTGAGTAGCCAGAACTCAGAAAGCACCCGGCTCACTGAGATGGACAAACAGCACTGTGTGCTCTGGTCAACCTTCAGTTAAACAAAGAAGACCTCGAGTTTCTGGAATAATTTCAGTTTATCTAGTCTCCATTTTTAATCTCTGAGAAGACTTATTGAGGGACTGTGTTGGTTTTCTATAGCTGTTGTTAACAAAGTGCCATAAACTGAGTAGCTTGAACAACATAATTGTGTTATTCTACAGTTCTGCAGGTCAGTAATTCTACCCAGGTCTCACTGGGTTGGAGGTCAAGGTATCTGCAGGCTGCGTCTGTTCTGGAGACCCCAGGAAGGGCCTGTGTCCTGGCTTCTGGAAGTTGTCTGCCCTCCTTGACCCATGGCCCCTTTTCTCCATTTCCAAGCCAGTAGCTACAGTTTGAGTCCTCATGATCCCTTGATCTCTAGGACTCCTGTGGTTACACTAGGCCAAACCAGAAAATCCAGGATTGTCTTCGGATTTCAGAGGCCTTCATTTAATTACTACCGTATTCTCTTTCACCATGAAAGTAACACATTCAGAAGTTCTGGCAATTTAGATGCCGATGTCTTTGGGTGTTTGGGGGTGTTGGTCTGTTTATCTCCAGTGATAATGTGTAAAGTGTCCATAAGTCACAAGGAAACATTGTGAGGAAGTGGGAAATATCTAGGTGTGAGAGGAAACCACGATGAGGGGATCTGGACCAAGTGAGGACTGGAAAGTGACTCTGGGAAGTACATAAGGAGTGCCATCCGGGTTGAGGTCAGGAGAGCCCAGCCAGGGTGAAAGACTCCTGACAGAGGGGAGGACCAGAGGACTCCAGAAGAACTAACCTTAAGGGATGGGCTGAGAGAGTGGTTTAGGCACAAGGAGAGAGGGCATCATGAGGGACAGAACTGCATGGGACTGAATAAAGGGGCTTATTCGGCACCTTCTAGAAAAGAGGTCCCCTCCCTTCGCGCCACCAGCCAGGGAGGCCCCGGCTAGTAAATTGTAATAACCAAAGTGCAAAAGCAGAGAGGCATTTTTGGCAAAGAAGGCCTCTGTGGTCACTTCAAAATTGACAACTCATGATTGAAATGTAGGGCAGGATCCAAAAGAAGGGAGTGTGGAGATAAAATTCATTTTGACGTGGAATTGCAAATGGGAGGCCTCCAAGCACAGATTTCTATTCGAGCTGCAGAAGAGAAAAAGCCTATCTAAGTGAGGGCTGTATGGAGCCCCTGAAAGGGCCAGATCTGCCTGTTAAAGTCCCCCGTTACTCTTTGGTTACTGTAGGAGTGTTGATTACAAGCGATACCCACGCTGTGACCTGTGAAGCCAAGTGTCATAGACGAGTCTTCACATATGTGAAGAGCTGATCCATGGTTTGACATGTAGACCAACAGAGTGTGACCACTCTCCTTATGGATTCCATACTTTCTGGATTCCTCCATCTCGTGTTTGTCTGGTCCTGCAGTGATAGGACAGACAGACAGACATGAGCATTGGGAACATGAGGTTAAGGGATAATTCTATACAATGGTCCCACCGTGCTGATTCCCACGCATTTTCACTTTTGAAAAGCAATGTACTTGCTGCCCTGCCTGGCTTAAGTTTACAGGACACGTGACATTCCTTAGCAAACTACCTGTTATCTGTAGGAGAAATGCAAGCTCGAAAATGCTGGTAATAAGAACAGGTTATCCTGTGTGTGTGTCGGGGGGCACTTTTGTGACCCTTACACAGACTAGATCCTGGAACTCAGGGAGATAAGGATAATTTCCCCTAACCACAAAATCTGTAAGAGTAGGTTCCACTTAGAACAGGTCAGCATGGGCAAAAGTGACCTAGAGTTGTCATGGCAGTGGGAACTTGAAAGTCTGATATCCTGCTGTTAGTGCCAGTAAAAAGTCAAGATGTGGCCCTGGGAAGGATTCTCTGGAAACTTCCCCGGGATCCCAATAAAACTGGAGGGCAGGAGAAGCATGAGGCCCCTCTCTTCTCTGAAAGGACCCACTCTCTCCTTTGAGAGTATCCCCCTTTCTCCTTTCTGATCTCTTCTAATAAAATCATGACTGTAATTCTGAGGGATTTGTCTGAAATCTTTCAGATTTCACTGTAAGAACTGGGCTTTGAAGGAAGGCCTCAGATTCCGGGAAAGTCCAGTCCTGTAGCAATAGCAGTTTCCTTTCACCTGGTGTTATGCAGTTGATGCCACTGTCATTTATGACCCCTCTCCCAGCAACCCGGCATCATCTGTTGAAATGTCTTCAGAGGCTTCCTGCTGCTTTTAGGTTAGAAACCTAAACTCCTCTGCTGATTATTTGAGGTCTGCTATGCTGGACTGTAGCTTCTTTTCATGGCTTCCCAAACATGACTCCAGCCCAGGGAATAAATTCTTGTTGGGATCACCTCTGGCTTCCCTCTGCTTCCAGCTCTTAAGTCACAGAGTTCTCACTTTCTGTCCCACCTCATCCTCTGCCGGAAGTCCACTCTTTCCTGCAGGTCATTTCATCTGTGACACAGGCTAGAGTAAGGACCGGGGGACAAGGGGAGAGTTGGTGGCCAGGCGAACGCCGCGTATGTGTGGTGGGATGTGCTGCTGGGGTGACGGGGCAGGGCAGCTGTTGGCACAGAGAAGAAAAAGGAAGGACAGGTGCAGGAAGCAGGAAGTAGTTCTCCCAAAGCCAGCCTGGAAAACCTTCATGCCAGAGGTGGCAGGGATGCACGGAGATGGGTGAGACAGGGATGACGCCTGGCTCCAAGGTCAGTGCCTCATGTGATAAAGGAAGGTAGAAGAGGCCGTCAGGAGCACGCACCTTCCTGAGGTGGCCTGCAAGGTCTGCCCTCACCGCGTCCCCCTCCTGCTCAGCCTGCTCATTCTGTCGCCCTCCCCTCCGGTGACACAGGCAGCCTGTAGTCCAGTGCCAGGCTGCTTCCTCACATCCTGTGCTGTCTGCTTTTTTCCTTTCCCGTTCTTTCCACAGCCTGGAGTGCACCTGCCCTGCTTGGTTGGCCTCCCATCTTTCCGCTTCTTCCAGGAGCCTGTTCTGAGACGGCCCTGGGCCTCCCTCCCCACCCTCCAGCGTGTTTCCTAGTTTCCACTGATTCTCTTGTTTGCTTCTTGAGCGGACCAGGGCTTGCTCATCTGTAAGTGGCCAGTGCCTCGCCTATCATGCAGGAGACACTCAGAAGCATTTATTAAATCAGATTCAGTATCTTGGGGAGATTCATTGACATGGCAGGTAGGGGACCCAAATGTGAAGCTGCAAGGTAAAAAATCTAGAAATGACAGTGTCTTCACTACGTAGCAGGAACAGAGCTGAACAACGCAGTGGACATAATAGATGTCTTGTATAGATTGGTACAAAGGTTTTCACAGTAGCCATGTGATGCCCCTAGCCAATCAAAAGCTATTGGGGCCAGGCATGGTGGCACACGCCTGTAATCCCAGCACTTTGGGAGGCTGAGACAGGAGGATCACAAGTTCAAAACCAGCCTCAGTAATGGCGAGGTGCTAAGCAACTCAGTGAGACCCTGTGTCTACATAAAACACAAAATAGGGCTGGGGATGTGGCTCAGTGGTCAAATGCCCCTGAGCTCATTCCCCAGTACAAAAAAACAAAAGTTATAGGTACTCTTGCTAATGATTTTGTGTAAAAATCATTATGTCATTATGATTAGGGTCTAAAAATGTTGACATTTCACATAAAATCTAAACGATAAGAAGGAAGCTAATGAGGCAAATTGCTGAGAGAGAAACTTGTGAACCGAACGGTCCTTGTGCATCAGTTAGCTCTTTACTGCATGGCAAACCCTTGACCAAGACAAGTGTGAATTATGTCTCACAATCCTTGGGGGCGACTGGGTGGCTTTCTGCTCAGGGCTGGCTTGGCTGATCACCATGGTCAGCTGGCTTCTTGGTGGGGCTGGAGTCTGTGGTGGCTCTGTTCATCTGTCTAGGGGCTGTGGGGCTTTTGTCTAGAGGGCTTCACGTACAAAGCCTCCTCTCTGCCTCAGTGGTGCCTCATCTTCTGGTAGTTTCGTCAAGCTTCTTCACATTGTTTTCTTCAGGTTCCAAACAGCAGCCTGAGAGAGCGAGCCCTAATAACGAAGTATCAGCTTGCATCACATTTTCTATTGTTCTCAGTACAAAGCCAGTCATGAAATGAAACTATCGATGCAGCATAGATGGAGGAAGTGAATTTTAGGGGCTCAATTACAGTCACAATTAGCTGAATTTCAAGAAGTCCCTAGGGTGGGATGTAATCCTTTCTTGGAGATCTTCAGAGTCAGGAACAATGAGACCCAGAGAGATGTGAGCGGTAGGAGGTGATATGGGAAGACAGGTAGGACCATGTGATTTGATTTGGCCAGTCAAAGGTGAGTGGATGTTACTTCCAGGCAAATCAGGTACTTGCCTACGGTGGAAATTCTTGTACCTCAGCAATCTTGAAAGCTCATTCTGACATAAAGGAGAAACATTGCGATATCACATGGAGGACAGCCAACCCAGAGTCATTCAGACCCCAAGTACACTTGATGTGAAAGAGGAATAATTCTTTGTTGCTTTAAGCCACTGAGGTTGGGGGATTTTTTTGTTATTGCAGCACATCATAACTCTCACTGACAAGTATGGATGTTAAAAGCACAGGGCTGCTAAAACCCTAGAGATTGATGATTTTACCTGAAGAGAGAAGATAAGTGTAAAGAATACCCAGGACAGTGTCAGGGGCAATCCTAATACAGTTAGGTAAAAGATGAGAAGCTGCCATGATAGAAGAATATCTTTGGATAAAAACTGTGCATATCCTAAAACTTCCTCTAAAAATCCATATGTGATAGGGACTGATGGTTTTCATCTGTACAGAGCTACTCCAAGGGAAGCAGCTGACACCTTTGGGTTTCCTGGGTCACCTCACCAGGAAGCTAAGTTTACCAAAGAATCAGGGGGAAGGCGTACAGATCAGACAAACTAAACCAGATGCTTGCAATACCTTTTATGTAAACAGGCAGGGCATCCATAAAGCTGAGAAGAGGGGCTTCACAGAACATTCATTTTGATCCTTCTTTTCATCTTCTTCATGATTACTTGAGTTTTTCCTGTAAGCCCCTGGGAGACAGAGGCTTGTATCCCCATGGCTCTCTGACTCCCCTTCCCATACCAGGGAGATAGAAAATATTTTCAAAGACATGAGACTTCTGGTTACAATCTGCAGAGGCTGGGCATCTGAGGATTGATTTTGCTTCATGGGGTCATTTGTTGCAGAAAACTTTTGCTTTCTGCCTTCAGAGTCATTCTAAGCATGGTTGAATGGCAGACTCCTCTCCTGTGGTGGAAGTCTGTGAGATATAATTGCTTTTGGCATTATAGTCTGGCCTGATGATTCTCCTGGGCTTGGGGAGAAGCTGCCAGAATTTTAAACTCTGCTAATTTCCTAGGTGGAGCTCACACTGGCCTCCTCATGCTGTGTGTCCTAGCTGTGCTAATTGTGATGTTTAGGGAAGCAGCGTGGAGTGGTGGAATAGCTCAACTTTGGACCACTCAGGACTAGCTCTGCCAAGCTAAAGCTCTATTTCACATCAAGTCTCACATCAAATGCAGGTGGCAAGGGCTGATGATGCTCTAGGGACCAACCTTCCATCGTCACCACTAAGTTCCACTGTCATAAACAAATCTGGGGGATTTGGCCCTGTGTTTGGAGCTAGACTGTTCTCTTGTGGGCAATTAACTCAAGATCTGCTTTTAAACCTTCATTTTGATTCCACTTCCTTTGACCTGGACTAGGCAGGAGAGCTCTTTTATCCTGCAGGTTCTTCCAAGTCTGTGGAAAACTCCACCTGCACTACATTATCAGGCTGTCATGTTTTCTGTGCTTGGGATTTTCTCCAGGATACTACCTGGCTTGGTCTTTGACAGTCAATCATCCGAGGTCTCTCAGTCCTCCAGAAAGCATCCCTGAGGCTTCCTCCCAGCCCTGTTTGGATTGGAGGCCTCTGCTCCGTGCTTTCATGCATTCGTCACCCTCTGCTGTACCCAGCAGGACCTGCCAGGTGTGTTTCATGCTGTGCCAGGACATCAGGCACAGGATCCCACACACAGCTCACAACAGCCCAGTGAGGTTAATGCTGCTGGCCTCGTGTTAGTACCATTGCGCATGAGGAAATGGAGGTTGCAGTGATGAAGTAACTTGCTGAAGGTCACACGGCATCTGGCTCTTTTGATTTAAATCAAGGGACTCACTCTGGCTGGGTCTGCTCCTGACTCCTCTGACTCGTATGGTCAGGAACCATGAGGTGTCCATGGTAGAACTGGAGACCTGATGAACACACTGACCATGTACTGAAGTGAGCACACACACGTGTGCTCTTGTGAGGCTGGGCACTCTTCAGGAGCACAGTGACAACTTTTGTAGCCAGTGTCTATTCATCATCAAGTACTCTTATGCCTTTTTTGTAGACTAGAACACTAAATAAAGAAAAGTTAGGTAACTTGCTCCAGGTTGCACAGCTAGGAAGCTGCAGGTCTAATCTGTGATCCCGGCTGGTCTATAGATAGTAAATGCTTGGCGTAATTGCCGTGGTAAATGTTATAACAAGTGCGTGGTTTTTTGCATTTGGTTTGTTAGCAACATAGTTTCTTCCTTATTTCCCAGAGTACCCTAGGGGGAAAGAAGACTGAAGTGGAAGCCAGAAACTGGGGGCCTTCCCACAGAAGCAGCTAGAGTTTGCGCAGGGGCACAAGGTGGAGAGGAGATAGCGGCTTGACCCTTCATTGTGCCTTTTAGTCAACTGAGGCAGCATCGTGGTTGTACGAAGTAGAAAACCTTGTCATATATCACATGTGGAGGGGCAAGAACAGAAATGGAAAGAAGCAAATTGCTAAGAACCCCAGAAAGACATGCATCTTCTCTAGAGAGAACCAGAATGGCAGAGCCCACAGCCATGTCAGAGATTACCCAGCTGCACCTCCTCACTATGAAGAAGGGAAACGAGGTCCAGGGAGGTTGCTCATTTTGTTAACATCACACAGCAACTTGAGAAGCGTTATCAGGAGCCTACCTCTCCTCAGACCAGTCAGAGAAAAACCAGTTGCACAGGGAGGAGTGGAAGTTGCTTCTCTTGGGCTCTTAATATGTGCCAGGCACTGCATTAAGCTTGCCACATGTCTTATTTCCTTTAATCCTCAAGTCCAAGAGATTTGAGAGATCATGTTTCAGATGAAGCAGGTCAGACTCTGAGATTCACTTGTCCAAGCTTATGCAATCACTCTGTACTTGAACTGAGGGATTTTGAAAATACCTATTTTTGTCCAGAAATTCTTCAGTTCTGAATGTGGGACAATTATTTGGTAAGAGACCACTGCTCAACCAGCGTCCTAGCCACAATAGAGAAAATGACTCAAGATGCAAGGATGTTAGTGCTGTTGAGCCAGCAAGGAAGACCCTTCACCTCTGACTCATTTCCTTAAGTGTGACTTTTAAGAGCTAAACACCTTGTTCCATTTTTAATCCTCAATTTTCTTTTTCTACCTAATCTGGATATTGAGTTCATCTCAAATACAGTTGAGAGTAGTTTAACATCACATAGCACATGGCCCAGGGAAAATGGATTCCAGGGTGCAGGGCCCACCCTCCCAGGGCCCACCCTCCCCTAGAGGTCTTCTCTCTGTCAATCTGGAGGTGCACAGGGTTCTTGGGGGAGCCTGGGGCACTTCTACCCTTGACAGCCACTCTCGCTCCTCTGTGGAAGGTCAGCTAAGACGGACGGGTACTGACATTGCACCTGTTGCTGTCTTTCCACCTATTGTCTCAGATTGGTCCTGTTCCCAGGTTTTGTGTGGAAGGAGAGGTTGATATTCCTGGGCTGGGCTGATGGGTTTTGGCACTTTCCCAGAGTTGCCAGAAGTTGACAGAGACAAAAGTCCTCTATAAGTTGCCTATTTAGTAGAATCTTTAATCAGGAGCACACCTGTCTGGATAGAAGGCATGGGGTGGGGTTTTGAGAAGGTTCCCTTGGGCATCATCCCTCATTAATGGACCAAGAACGGTCCTGCTCCCGATCATTGGACCTCAAGTTCTTAGTGGTGTTGCTATGCTACAATGTCTTTTCGAGCAGCAAAAGTGTGGAAACTGATGGAGTCAGAAAGCTCTCTATAAGGGAAACAGGAAGTTTGAGACAGGTTTTCTCCTGACCTCACCCATGATTTATTCAATGTTATCTTCCCAAATCACTTAACTTCTTCATATCTCAGATTCCTCAGTGATAAAGAGGAAAAGAATTCACATGCCCTTTTGAGCAACCCACAGGATGTCATTAAAGGTCAATTAGTTTAAACCTCAAAACATTCTGTGGTCGTGGGACTCTGACATTTAAGAAGAGATGGATAGGCCCTCATGTAAATAACAAACACAAAGTACCTGCCAGGTTCGAAGCCTTACGCCATGCACTGAAGCATTACTATTATGCTATTTTATGTATTTAAATTATCTGGAGATCTTTAAACATGTCTAGTTCAATCTGTTGTTTGGCGCTCCCTCTCTGTAGGGAATTCAGAGCCCCAAATGACACCATGTCCGCCTCATGCCTTAACTCAATTACAATGGTAACATGGATGATACAAAATCCCTTCTAAGTCGTCAGTCAGAGCTGACAGCATGGGCTGATTTCCTGAACCTCATTTTTCCATTTCAGTAAAGTTAGACTCACACCAAAGAGCTGCCCAAGCAGAAAGCATCATGGGAAAGTTAATCAGTGACTTGTCATTGATGACAAAACTATAGACCACATGATACACACATGCTCCCGCCTTCCTGTCCCGATCCTTTGGGAAGGCTGATTTCAGGCTCCTTCTCCACATGGATGCTCCTCCCTGGGACCTCTCTGATTAGCACAGTGTTCGCTCCAATACTGCACACCTGTGTACATCTCCCAATGACAGTTTCCGGGGCCAGAGGAGGAGGCCCCATCTTCCGTCGCACTCCAGACAAACCTTTCTGGACAGCCATCCTTCATTGCCACGGAAGCTTTCTTCCATAGCATAAGTCATCATCTGTCAGGGAAGAACTGGCGCTTGTCCTAGGGCTTTGGGAGTCACATTGCTTTCCCAGTGGGTTGTATAATTTCTTGGAAGTTAGTCATAATAAATGTGTCCACCCAGCTATGGCTAGGCTTTCACCCCTGGTCTGAATAGTAGGTTCAGGAACCTTACATTTTTTGGTAAGTGTTCGCATCAGACGTTGAGCCTCTATCTTCACAACTGATTGAAGCAGACAACCTTCCAAGGTTGTGGTATGAGTTTCAAGACACATTTCTCTCAGACCCACGGCAGGGATGCAATCATTCGTCCACTTAAGCCTGTCAGGAAGGAAATAGCTTATGAGAGGAAGGGAATTGTTAGGTGAATTTCCATGAGATTACGGGCCAAGACTATCGCATGTCACCACTTTTCATATATTGAGAGGAAAAAAAAAAGGCAACACTCTATCATTTTTCTGGCTAAATGCAACTTGCACTTTTATTTATCCAATTTAGTAAAGAAATTGTATTGAGCTGCTTAGAAAATTGCAAGACTGTCTACCAGCAAAGCTTGTGTCAGAAATGATGTTTGGCTCATGCTGCATGCATTTTGTTTTGACTCACTGTGCCGATGGAGGGGAAGTGGTCTCTGTCACCTGAGTAGGGAGGGGATTGATTTGTAGAGAGCATATCGTATGATTTTTGTCTTGCTCTGTGATCTCTTTTCCCAAGACCTAGACCCTACCCCACCAAGTTCATTACTTAAAGTAATTGCTATTGTCAGCACATGTACTAATGAGAACATAAATCGATGGCCCAATCTGAGAGCATCTCACTATGAATTTTCTCACCCTGCTGGTCATCAGGCTGGGTTGGTCTGCTCTTGCTTTCTGGTCAAAGTCAAGTCCTGGCTCTGCACTATCTAGCTGTTTGGCCTTGGGAAGTCTGTGCCCCTTTGGGGGCATCAACTTTCTCATCTGTGAGAAAGGACAAGAGGTTGAGGAGAGACTCCAGTGAGATGCCACGCCAGGAGTAGGGTCCCTAGTGCAGGATGGCACACAGTGCAGCGGGGTCTCTGAGTCCATATTTAATATTTGGACAGCTTTTGAGTTTCACCCTTCCTCTTTTCCCCTTTCACCTCATGTCTGAAAAAATTGTTGAGAAAGACCAATGGAGCTAGTGGCAGAATGGGACGAGCCTCTGAAGCCCTTTCCTGGCCCTGCTGCCCAGCCACAGTGAAAGCCGGCCTCCTCTCCTTGCTCTCTCAATCCATCTCCCAGCCAGCCTGGGGTTCTTGCTTGTGCTGCTCTCCCCAGGAGCCTTGCTGTGTGAGTGACCAGCCTTTTCATAAGCTCTGGGTATGTGTGACGTCACACATCCCAGCATCTGAAATGCATTCTGGGTGGTGGAGGTCCTCTTGTTTCTGTAGACTATCACAACACACACAGAATGTGTTGGCTATTATCATCATCATTATTAAAGTTGAATATTGGGTTGTTACATTACATTCAGAAGTCTCAGAGCTAATGGTGTTTGACTTGGAACTTATTCACTCATTTGACATCATCCTTCTGGAAGGAATAAGCAAATAGTTGGTAGTGTCTTCAGAAAGGCTGAGGAAGGGTCGTTTACCCCAGGAGAGGGCTTGCTCCCTCTGCTACATCTCTCCTAGGGTGTGAAGCAAATCAGTCTAGAAGGTTAGGGCTGCAGAACCATATACCATCTGCACACAGTGCAGAGCCACGGCCTCAGCTGCTGTATGCCTCCTGGGTGGACCTCTCTTTCCCCAAGCAGTAAAGGAGGGGGAGGCATGTTATGATTCTCTACAAAGCATAGCCCTGTGCTTCAGGACAATGTATTCCATGACGCAGCATCTGATACCTTCCTTAGAGGTGTTCTATCCATGAGTCTGGAGTGGCCCAGGGTCCTGGGGAGCCAGAAGCATGCTCACGGGGTGGTGTCCAACATGCGACCAGGTTGCTCTGTATGTCCTTCCTTGGCAGACTCTTCCGCGCACATGCACAAGGTGGAGTTGGACAGGTGCAAGCTGAGGAAATACTTATTGCAGATCTTTTCAGCGTCCATGGCTCTTCCCTAAGAATATATCTACTTGATCCCATCTGTAGGTCTGAAGAGATTCAGATGCAGGTGTGGAGGGTAAGTGGACATTCCTGGGCTGGGCTGGGGGCTTGACATTTGCTCAGAATGATCATAAGTTGGTGGAGCGAAGAATCTAATTGAAGTTACTAATTTAGTAGGACAAATGAAGGTCAGGGCTAAAGAAGAGTTTTCCAGCATCACATCTGAGGTGGTTTAAAAATCTGATGATAAGAAAGAGGTGAGGGATGAAGGACTATGATAAGTTTTGGGAATCAGAGTATGAAGCAAATTAGAAACACATGCAAGTCAAGGCTCTGAGTAAGGTGAGCTGTGGTGGAGTCCACCTTAATTCACTAAACCATCTCTACACTGCATACCACATGCTGCTCACTACTTAAAACAGAAGTAACTGTATAGATAATGAACATTGTATTTTTCTCAGGCAATAGGCAGATGGCCAGGAATTTACTGATCAACCGCTTTAATCTGGACAAATCAAAATCAGTCTCCTGAAAGGAATCTGGACTGAATACATCAGTTCTGACATAGTTGTTGAGAAAATAATTCTGATGCTTTCTTCTTCTCCAGAAATTAGACACTGATATATTTTAAGGTTGTTTTAATCTGCTTTCCATCATCTGGCCAAACCACAAACACAGTTCCGCCCACCGGATAATGTTTTCTTGATTCAAGTGTTGTTGAAACAAAAGGAATATAATTTATGATTTTAGTGAAATCAACCCAGGAACATGAGGAGATTTTATAAACTCCACATAAACAAAAGTATGATGATTGGGTTCAGAGCTGCAGGGCCAAAATATATGACATTGGCTAAAGTATGCTCTTGCTTGCATGCAAAGACTCCATTTTGAAGCAATGACTTAAAGGGTGTCAGCTTTCAAAACCAGGATCTTGTACATCCATGCAAGATCTCTGAGAGTGAGTCAACCTTCCCCATGCACACTGACAATCTGTTACGCCAGTGGGATCTGGAGACAGGTGCACAGGGAACGCCTGAGGGAGCAGAGGAGTATCTCAGGTGTGGAAGTCAGCCCTCCAGGACCCTAAAGACAGTGCTGTGTCTTGGTAACAGAAACAAATCACCCTGTTTACGGTCATCCAGCACCTTTTCAAAAACTTGGCTTCCTTACAAAATTGTGTCTTACTGACGTACATAATTGTTTTAACAGGATGATCCACCCCAAATTGGTTTTGCAAAACTAACTTTATATTGTATGATAACAAAACCAGCTATTCATGAAAATTATATTGGGATATGTTTTTGCCCAAAGGCATTTTTTCCCCTCTTAATCGAGAGAGAAAACCTTGGTGAAGAGTGCGATTTAGATATTCTTTGCTGTGAGTTGCTTAGATGTTTGTTTTGGACAATGGACTGCCTACAACATGTCAGACTATGGTTTAAACCCAGCAGGTTGGTGAGCCAAAGGTGATGAAGGATGTAGTTCCATTATTAAGGAGCTGGAGGAGGTAGAAAAGGCAGACAATACAAACTAGAATGCCTTCACTGCTTTACAAAGGGAAGGTAAGAGGCTGGGGGCAATCATGGCCATTGCTGTTGAACATTCCCTCCTCCACAGCCCCTTGCCCTTTTCTTCTCAGGCACTTTTATCAATCTATTATCACCCTTTCAATTTACTGATCAACCACTCTTCTCTGGATAAATCATCACACATCAGAAGAGGCCTTGCTAAATATCATCGATGACACATAAATGCATTTGTCAACTATAATCTCATTTAACAACAGAATTCTGCATTCTTGAGACAATCTCTTTTTGTTTTAAATGATACACTATACTCCTTGTTTTCAATATTATTTATAGGCTTTTTCTACTCTTTTTTTTCCATGACAAATTAGAGCTCATTAATCTCCATAATGGATAATTTTCCTGCTCCTTGATATCTCCTTATACAACTACATTATGCTCAGGGCTTCAGTTTCACAGTATGGTGATGACTTACAAATTTATATCAGTCAAGGTGTCCTTTCCAAATCCTCACTCAACCTCTCCACTAGAGTTACTCAAAGGCATCTTAAACTTGAGGCGTTCAAGTCTGAACTCGGGATTTCCCTCCTACTCTCCAACCTAAGCCCCTCCTACCACTGGGCTCACAGTGATTGACAACAGAACCTAGCTAGGACACCCAGAAAGCCAGGCTCCTCCTCCATAGCCACCTCTTTCCCTTAGCCCTGCATTCAGTCATTAGAAGACCTTATGATTTGGCTTTCTAAGTGTATCTTGAGACTGTACCCTTCTGTTTCCACTCCTTTTCTTTTCCCAGTCAGCCCCAGCTCACTTTTTCCATTGCAGTAGAAACAGCTCATGCTGGGGGAACAAGCTTTTGGGCCTCCCCAATTAGCTGAGGTCAAGGGTGGTATGTGACATAGTCCTGCTTCCTTCCTCACCTGTCACAGTCTCCAACTGTACACTGAATTATGCAGTTATGTGATGAATATCAGCTTCTTCCGTGGTGGCTGGGAGCTTGCTTTCCGCTGCCCTCACTATAGTCTCTGCCTTCTGGAACCCTGCCTAGAACCTGAAGGACTTGTGCTGCTGCTTACTGTAATGGGTAAGACTCCTCACTGCCATCTGCTACCTGTGTGGACTGGAGTATGTGCTCCGCAAGCCTCGTGTTTCCTTGTTTATGAAATGAAGGTGAAATGGAAGTGAGATTGACATGGAGATAACATCTTTGGAATATTTCTGTTTTTAAACTGTATAATGTGCTGTTTTTGATATTTGTATGCATGGAGAAATAATCACCTCAGTCAAGCAAATTAACATACCCACCACCTCACGTGGTTACCAGTCCCTTTGTCCCTTCTTTGGGTGTGGCAAGAACAACAGGTTTACTTTCTTGCCTAATTGCTCTGGATAGAATCTCTATTACTATTCCAAATAAGAGTGGTCATAGTGGACATTCTTGTTTTGGCCCTGATTTTAGAAAAAATACTTTCAGTTTTTTCCCATTCACTATGATATTGGCTATGAGTTTGTTGTGGATAGTCTCTATTATGTTGAGGTATAAACCTTTTATACCTAATTTGTTCAAGGATTTTATCAAGGAGCGATGTAGAATTTTTCAAATGCTTTTGCAGTATCTATTGAGATGATCAGATGATTTTTCTTCCTTCATTCTGTTTATATGATGATGATTTGCATATTTTGAACCGTCCTCGAATCCCTGGGATGAAACCAGTTTGATCATGGCATATGACATACTGACATGCAGTTAGGCCAGAGGAAAAAATGAAAGGTCTACAAATAGGAAAGAAGGAAGTTAAATCATCCCTGTTTGCAAATGATGTGATTGAACACATAGAGAAATCTAAAAACTCCACCAAAGGACTGTATGAATTGATAAGCTAGTTCAGTAAATAGCAGGATAGCAAATCAATTTACAAAACCAGTAGCTTTTCTGTACACCAATAATGATTTTTTTTTGTACTGGGGATTGAACTCAGGGACCCTTGACTACTGAGCCACATCCCCAGCCTTATTTTGTATTTTATTTAGAGACAGGGTCTCAATGAGTTGCTTAGCACCTCACTTTTGCTGAGGCCGGCTTTGAACTCGTGGTCCTCTTGCCTCAGCCTCCTAAGATGCTGGGATTACAGGGGTGTGCTACTGCTCCTGGACTTACAAATAATGAATTTGCTGAGAAAAAAAAATCATAAAAGCCATTTCATTTATAACACGCACATGCACATGAGATATTTAGCAATAAATTAAACTAAGGAAGTGAAAGACCTCTACAATGAAAATCACAAAATATTGATGCAAGAAATTGAAGAAGACACTAAACAGTGGAATGACTTCACAGATTCATGGACTGGAAGAATTAATGTTGTTAAAATGTGCACACTACCCAAAGCAATCTCCAGTTGTAGTGCAATCTCCATTAAAATACCAATGGCATTCTTCATAGAACAAAAAAGGTTTTCTAAAATTTGCATGGAAACAAAAAAAGGCCCTGAATAGCCAAAACAATCTTCAACAAAACACCAAAGCTGGATGCATCACAATGCCTGATCTCAAGACACACCAGAGCCACAGTAAACAAAACAGCATGGTGTTGTCAAACAGACACTTAGACCAACGAAACACAATAGGTAACCCAGAAATAAACACACACATCTACAGCTAACTGATTTTCAACACACGTACCCCAAATGGACATTGGAGGAAGAAGCTTCATCAATAAATAGCGCTGAGAAAACTGAACATATGCATGCAGAAGATTAAAATTTTACTGCTATTTCTTGCCTTGAACAAAAATCAATTCAAAACGAATTAAAGACCTTCATGTAAGATATGAAACTATCAGAGGAAAACACAGGGGAAACTCTAAGATATTGGTACGGGCAATGGTTTTCTGAATGGGACTTCCAAAGCACAGGCAACAGAAGCAAAAACAGACAAAAGGGATAATAGCAAATTAAAAGCCTTCTACATTACAAAGGAAACAGTCAGCAGAGTGAAGAGACAACCTATAGAACACGAGAAAATATTTGCCAACTATTCATCTGACAGTGTTCACATCCAGATATATAAAGAACTCAAAAACTTTAACAATGAAAAGCAAGTAATTCAATTAAAAAACGGGCAAATTTTCTGAACACTCTCAAAAGAAGAAATACAAATGGCCAATAAATATATGCAAGAATGCTCAATATCATTAGTTATGAGGGAAATGTCAATCAAAATGAGAGAATCTCGCTCTAGTTAGAATGGCCATTATCTGAAAAACAAAAAGTAACAAATGCTGGCAAGGATGTGCAGAAGAACGAACTCTCATACACTGCTAGTGGGGATGTAAATTAATACAGCAACTATGGAAAACCATATGCATGTTCCTTAAAAATTTAACTGAACTACCATCTGATCCAGATATCCCAAACCCGGGTATACATGCAAAGGAAATGAAATCAGCCTACAGAAGAGATACTTTTGTGCCCATGTTTATTAAGGTACTATTCACAAGAGCTAAAATATGGAATCGGTCTAGGTGCCCATCATCTGATGAATGGATAAAGGAAATATGGCATATATACATGATGGAATATTGTTCAGCCATAGAAGAACAAAATCCTTCCATTTGCCGCAAAACAGATGGAACTATGCTTAACATCATGTTAAGCAAAATGAACAAGACACAGAAAGTCAAGTATTGAATGTTCTTTCTCCTGTGCAGGGAAAAACAAGTTGATATGAAACAGAATAATGTTATAGTTTGGATCTGGAATGTCCTCCGAGGGTTCATGTGTTGAAAGCTTTGTCCCAAGTATGTCAATGTTCAGAGGCAGGGCTTTGGGAAGTGATTGGATTATTGGAGCTCTGACCTCATCAATGGATTAATCCATTAATGGATTCATGATTGAATGGGAAGTGGTGAAAACTGTAGAGGGTGTGGCCTAGTTGGAGGAAGCAGCACGGTGGGCGCATGCTCTATAAGAGTTTATTTTGTTCCTGATCTCTCCCACCACACACACTTTTCAGCTGCCATGGGATGAGCATCTCTGTGCCACCATGCCTTCTCTGCCCTAATGCTCTGCCCGATAACAGGCCCACAGCAATGGAGTCATGCAATCATGGACTGAAACTTCTGAAACCATGAGTCAAAATAAATATTTCCCGTTCTTCAGTTGTTTGGCTCAGGTGTTTTGTCACAGCAATGAAAATATGTCTAACATAAATAGTAATTAGTAGGAACTAGGAAGGGTCTATGGAAATAGCACAGAAAATCACATTCATATGTTTTAATAAAAGTAGAATAAGATAAATAATCAAACAGATCTACCCTCAGCAAATTTCAAGTATACAATACAATATCGTTTAACTATAGTCACATTGCTCTATATTAGGTATCCAGGACTTATTCATCTTGCATAACTAAAACTTCACACCCTTTGACCGTCATCTTCCCATTTTCCTCTCCCCTCAGCCACTATTCTACTTTCTACTTCTAGGAGTTTGACTTTTTAAAATTCTACATATGAGATAATACAGTAGTTGTTTTTCTTGTACCTGGTTTATATCACTTAGCATAATATTCTCCAAGTTCATCCATATTACCACAATGACAGAATTTCCTTCTTTTTGAGGCCAAACAATATTCCATTCTGCATATACACCACCTTTCCTTTATCCATCTATTCACTAATGGATATTTAGGTTATTTCCATATCTTGGCTATTGTGAATAATTCTGAAATGAACAGGGGTGTGCAGATATCTCTTCAAGATATTAATGTTCTTCTCCATGGATAGGTACCCAGGAGTGAGATTGCTAGATCATGAGGTACTTCTATTTTTAATTTTTTGAGGGACTGTTATACTAGTTTCCATATCAGCTGTACCAGTTTACATTCCTACTGAGAGTGTACAAGGTTTCCATTTTAAACACAGCCTCATCAACATTCGTCTCTTGTTTTTGATAGTAGCTATTCCAACAGGTATGAGGTGGTATCTCCTTGTGGTTTCCATTTGCACTTCCCTGATTATTGATGATGTTGAGCATTCTTTACACGCCTGTTGGCTATTAGTGTGTCTTTTTAGAAATGCCTATTTGTGTCCTTTGTCCTTTGTCCACTTTTTAAAGACAATGTTTTGGGGGGTTGGTAGAAAAATTTTAGGCTCATGGTAAAATTGAGAAAAAGATAGAGATTTCCCAAGTATCTCCTGCCTCACCTTTGCACAATCTCCAGCATTATCAACAGCTAACACCAGAGCAGTACCTTTTTTTTAAATAATTGATGAATCTACCTTGATACAACAAAATTCATAGTTCACATTAGAGTTTATTCTTGGCATTTACATTTTAAGGATTTGGACAAATATATAATCACATGCATTCACCATTATAATACCACATATTTCATTAAACCCAAGAGTTATCTACCTCCAACTATTCATGCCTCCCTCACCCTCAATCCCTGGCAACCACTGATCTTTTCTATTGTCTCTAGAATATCATATGGTTGAACACAGGCAATATATAGCCTTCTCAGACTGACTGCTTTCATTTGGCAATATGTACTTAAGTTGCCTCTGTGTTTTGATATCTCATTCGCTTTGGGATGGCTAGTATTCCATTGTTTGAATGGACCATAGTCTACTCACTGACCTACTATAGGGCATCTTAACTGCTTCCCAGTTTGGGCGATTATGAATACAATGGCTCTGAACATCTATGTGCAGGTTTTTGTGTGAACATGTCTTCAGCTCCTTTGGGTAGATACCAAGGAGCATGATCTCAGTACCATGTGATGAGAGCATGTTTTGTTTTTAAAGAAAATACCAAACTGTCATCCAAAGTGGGCCACCTTGCATTTCCACCAGCGGTGGATTTCCTGTTGTTCCACACTCTCATCCATGTTTGATATTTTCCTTATTCTGGAATTTGGCCATTCTAATAGGTATGATGATGAAAGGTGATGTAGGTCATCTTTTCATATGCTAATTGTTGATCTTTTAGTGTGTATGTGAGAGACATCTGGTAAGGTCCTTATTCCATTTTTAAATCAGATTGCTTTATTACTGAGTTTTAAGAGTTCTGTATATATTTTGGCTAGCTAATCTTTTATGAGATGTATCTTTTACAAATATTTTCTCCAGTTCTGTGTCTTGCCTCTCATTTTCTTAACATTTGCAAAGAAGTTTTTAATATTAATTAAGATTATTTATTTTTTAGATCATACTTTTCTGTGGTATGTAAAAAGTTATCACCATCATGAAATCATCTGGATTTTCTTCTATGTTGCCTTCTCTTATTTCTTTCAATTGTCTTTACTGCCTTTAGTATGCATTGTATTCTTTTCTTAATAGTTACATGTGATATCCTGGGTAAAGGGATGGCTGGAAATATGTCCTTAATAATGTAGTGGTAAGGCTGAGTCTCAATCCTTTAGCCTCTGGCAGTGAACTTCAGAAGTATTCCTCAGTGTCTCCCTGTAACTCCTTAGGTGGACAGAATGGCTACAGCTGGCTGGAGCTGGGTATTTCTTTTTCTTGCAGCTCATGTAGACACTGATTAAACCTCAGCAGGTTAGGCTTTTGTTAAATAGCTGTCCCCGAGGGCAAGCCTTGCTAAGAAGAATACAGTAATTAGGTATATTTCAAAATGGTTTCTTCCTGTCTCCAGCTGTCAGAAGCATGAGGACACCTTCTCTGAAACTTACAAGGAGAACCTGATTGAGCTTCTGAAGGTAAAACTCACAAAAAAATGTGGGGATACCTCAGGATTGAGCCCCTTGGGGTTTTAGACTCAGACTTGTCCACCCTGAGCTTTCAGGGATCATTAATATGTTTGTTTCTTGAGGAAGTTTCTGCTTGTCAGTCTCTGCTCTGGAAAGTTGCCACTTCCTGTATCCAATCATCTGCCTCTCCAGTCCTGGGAGCAGTGATTTATATTGTGTCTTCACCCCTTTTACAGATATAAGAATATTTGTTGATTTTTCAGCTTCTCCTCCTCCTCCCCCTCCTTCTTCTCTTTCTTCTCCTCTTTTCTTCTTTATAGGATGATGTAGTCACTTCCAAGATCCTTACATGTAGAACCATAAACTTCAAGTCTCCCTTTTTCTGTTTGTAAATCAGATCTCTTCTCTCCCCGCCTTCTATTATATGCAATTCTTGCACATTTGGAAGATTAACGACTTACCAGCTATCTAGCTTGTGAATATTTTCTTCCATCTTTCAGGTGTCCTTTTCACTGTGATGGTTGTTTCCTTTGCTATGAAGAGCTTTATGGTTTGATGCATGCTTGCCTATTTTTGCTTTTATTGCCTATGCTTTTGGTATCATATCCAAAAATCATTTCCAAGGTCGATGTTCTATTTTCTTACAGTAATTTTATATTTTCAGGTTTTAGGTTTAAGTCTTTAATCCATTTTGAGTGTTTTTTTTTTTTGCATATAGTGTGAAATAGCAGTCTCATTTCATTTCTATATGTGTGTGTACAGTTTTACCAACACCATGTACTGAAGACACCATCATTTCTCCATGTCATGTCCCGGGAACCCTGGTCAAAGATGAGTTGGTCATGCATGCATGGGTTTATTTTTGAATTCACTCTTATGTTCTATGGAGCCATATGCCTGTTTTTATGCCAGTAACGAATTATTTTGATAACTGTAGCCTCACAGCTTTGAAGTCAGGTAGAGTGATGCCATTTGCTTAGGATTGTTTTGGTTATTGGGTTCTTTTGCAGTTTCAGATAAGTTTTAGGGTTTTTTTTTCCAGATTTTTTTTTTTGTGTGTGTATGTGTGTAAGGAATGACACTGAAATTTGATAGGAATTACATTACTGTGTAGATTTCTCTGGTTGGTACAAATAATTTAACAATATTAATTCTTCCAATTTATGGTCACAAGATCATAAATTCTCACTTGCTTCTTCAATTTTCTTCATCCATGGTTGATAATTTTCAGTGTATTTCTTTTGTCTATTTTGACAAGTTTATTACAATTTTATTTTTTATATTGCAATTGTATATGGGGTTGGCTTTCAGAATTTCTTTTCCAGATAGTTTATTGTTTGTGTGTAAGAATGCCACTGAATTTTGTATGTTGATTTTGTAATCTTTATCATGACTGAATGCATTTATTTATTGTAGTATTTTTGTTGTTATTGAGTCTTTAAATTTTCTTCATGTAATTTTACCATATCATCTTCAGATAGAGATGATTTTACCTCTTTCTTTCAGATGTGTATGCATTTTACTTGTTTCATTAGTCTCATTGTTCTGGCTGGGACTTCCAGTACTATTTTGAGTAGATGTGGTGAGAGTAGACATCCCCACTCTTGTATCAAATATTAGAGAAAAATATATCATATTTCTCCCTCAATTGTGATGTTGGCTATGGGCTTTTCACATATGGTCTTTATTGTGTTGACAGAAATTACTTCTGTACTTCTTTTTTGGGAGAGATTTACCAAAAACAAATGTTGAACTTTATCAACTGCTTTTTCTTTTGTGTACATTGAGATGAACATGTGATGTTATCTTTCTGGTAGTGTGCTGTGCACAGAGGTTCATTTGATTGTGTTGAACTGTCTTTTCATCCTAGGAATAAGTACCACTTGGTCATGGTGTATAATCATTTTGATGTATTTTTGGATTTGATTTGCTAGTATTTTATTGAGAATTTTAGCATCTTGTTCATCAGGAATATAGGCTTATGGTTCTTTTTGTTGTGATACATTTGTCTGGTTTTGGTAGCAGTCTGGTACCAGTCTCAAAAGTTTAGAAGTGTTTCCTCCATTTTTTGGAAGAGTTTATGAAGGATTGGTATTAATTCTTTCAGTGTTTGATTTGCCCATCCAGCACTTGGTTTTCCTTTGCTGAGGGGATTTCAATTACTGATTCAATCTTCTTACATGCTATTGGTCTTTTTCTTTTAATATACATTTTTATTTGTTCTAATTAGTTATACATGACAGTAGAATGCATTTTGACACATCATACATAAATGGAGTATAACTTCCCACTCATCTTGTTGTACATTATGTAGAATTACACAGGTCAGAACATTAATGTTGTACCCCAATGATGGTGTACCCCAAATCTAAGAGGTTTTCTTTACAGATTTTCACTCTTTTTCTTTGTTGACTGAATAATTTGAAATTATCTGTCTGAGTTTGTTGATTCTTTCTTCTGGCTGATCAAGTCTACTTTTGAAACTCTCTACTGATATTTTTCATTTTATTTATTGTATTATCCAGCTTCAGAATTTCTGTTTGGCTCTTTTTGATAATGTCTATCTCCTTCTTTTACTTCTCATGTTGTTGATGTATTGTTTTCCTGATTTTGTTGAGTTACCAATATATATTTTCTTGTACATCTTTGAAGTTTGTAAAAAAATTCCAGGTGCTCCTTGACTTGAGATGAAGTTACATTCTAATAAATCCATTATGCATTGAAAATATCATAAATCAAAAATGCATTTAATATGCCTAACCTACTAAACATCATAGCTAATCAATACAATGCAGTGTAGAGTAGCAATTGCTTAATGTTGTGATTGTGTGGCTAACTCATTCTGGTGTCCAGCATTGTGAGAAAGTTTTATACCATGAACCCAGAAAAAGATAAGAATCAAAAAATTAAAGTAAAGTTTCTATGTGTATCACCTTAACACCACTGCAAAGTTGAAAAATTGTAAGTCAAACCATTGCAATCTGGTGACCATCTATATTTTGAATTTCTTTCCAGGCAATTTACAGATCTCTATTTCTTTTAGATATTTATTGGAAATTTACTGTGTTCCTTTGATGGTGTTATGCTTTCCTGAATTTTTAAAAATATGTAGGCTTGCACTGGTGTTTGCACATTTGTAGCAGTCCCCTCTTCCAGTTCTTCTGGATTGACTTTGGCTGTGTGTGTACACAAGGGCACTGGCTGGTTGGGCTGCACAGGACATTGGGTCTGGTATTAAATCCAGGGACACATGGGGACACAAGAGTATGTGAGAGTGCTGGTTTGGTAGGATGTAGATTGTCCATTCAGGGGTGTGTAGCAGGGCTGAATCTGGTAAGACCTATGGCACCTGGTCTGGATGGAGCCTCCTGGGGCATGCGGTGAGGCTGTGTTATGAGTATTCATATGCTACTAAGGTGTGGGGCACGTGTGGAGGCACTTAATCCAGAAGCTGTGGTGGTGGTGCCAGGTCCAGGGGCAGGTGTATATATGATTGCGCTGCATCCAGGAAAGCTTAACAACTTGGTCTTTGGGCAGCTCCATCAATGGGGGTTCAGGCTGGTATAGACTATGGGAGTCTGTCAATGAGGGCTGGTGGGGTTCTCCTTTTCTTCTTTGGTCTACAAGGGGATATCACAGCCAAAGGCATTCTGGGGAATGAGGTGATAAAGACACTATGTCCCCTGCACTTTTCTACATAGCTATTTCAGTTTCTGTGCTTCACTGGGTTGCTACACTTCTTAATTGCATTTCAGATATCCCTCAGAGCTGTTTTCATCTGTTGACAGTCGTTAGATCATTGTGTTTGTGTAGTGTCTTGGTCCATTTGGGCTATCACAAAATACCCTAAACTGGGAGGCCTATCTACAACATAAACTTACTTCTCACAGTTGTGGAGGCTGGAAGTCTGATATCAGTTGCCAGCATAGTTGAATTCTGGTGAGGGCTTTCTTCTGGGTTGCAGATTACCAACTTCTCCTAAGGACATTTAATCCAATCATGATCCCACTTGGAGGGATCATGGCAGGAATCTCCTGTTCCACCACCCTGTTGATGTTATTTCCTGAAATATTTATTTGTGTGGCACTGTCAGAAAATGTCTACCTTCTCTACATATACAATATGAAGATATTACAAGCAGAATGATTTTGTGGTGACATGAGGGAGAGGCAGTTTATGACTTGGGGGCTCTGGAAAAGAAAGTTCTATGATAGATGAAGCAAATTCAAGATGATGATGATGATGATGATGATGATGATGATTTGGTACTGGAGATTGAACTCAAGGGCACTCGACCACTGAGCCACATCCCCAGCCCTTTTTTGTGTTTTATGTAGAGACAGGGTCTCACTGAATTGCTTAGCACCTCGCCATTGCTGAGGCTGGCTTTGAACTCACAATTCTCCTGTCTCAGCCTCCCTAAATACTGGGATTATAGGCTTGCGTCACTGCACCTGGCTTCAAGATTATCTTTAAAACATGTTGTTGGGCTGTGAATATAGGATCAAGGACCTCTAAAAAATTCAGAGAAAGCACCACCCAGATGAAAAAACCTTAGAAAGAAATGAAAGAAGAGCAGATTTTGAGGTACCTGAGTCCTTTGGCTATTCAAATACTGAAGACAAGCAAGACTTAACCCTTAAATAACCAATATTTTGGGGGGAGGGATTACTGGGAAGTGAACCCGGGGCACTTAACCACTGAGCCACATCCTTAGCCCTTTTATTTTTTGTATTTTATTTAGAGATAGGGTCTCACTGAATTGCTTAGGGCCTTGCTAAAGGCTGGCTTTGAACACGTGATTCTTCTACTTTAGCCTTCGGAGCCACTGGGATTATGGGTGTGTGCCACCATGCCCAGCTTAAATAACCTGATTTAAGGAAAACACTCAAGGAGACATTGGACTTACTTTGCATATTTATGTTTCTCAACAGGTTGGCATATTTCTTGAGCTCCAATGATGGTCATGAGTGGTAGGAGGCTTCCTGTCCCTCAAACATCACCCCCTGAGAATAAGAGATACTCTCAACAAGTATAATACTAACATCTCTGTGGAGTGTTTGGGAAGTTGAGGACGCCATAATTCCAAATGGGAGTAGACTATGTTGACTACTGCTCTAGGAATCTGTACCTGTGTAGGAAGGTTTCTAAGTCTTTTGCCACTATGTGAATTTTGAACTGTTGCATTGGCCTTTTCTGTTAACTATAACATAGTGTGTTGTCCACATAGGTGGGTACCATAAGCACCTCCTGCATCACAAGAATAAGCATTCTGAGTGGAAAAGACTGTATAAACCAGTACATGAAAGCAAGAAAGTGGAAATAACTTGAAGAAAGGACATCATGAATGCAACATTTACAGAGAGAGTAAAGGAGATAAATCTGGAAAGGAAAGGAAATTTGACACTAGGTCATAAGGAGTCCCAAATGTCTTTCCAGGGAGGCTTGATTTTATTCTCTGCTGGCCCTGCAAAGTCATTTGTAAGCAGACAATTATCAAATAGCTTTAACAGGATGGAGGCAGTGTAATAGAGTAGTTAGCAACTCATTCTTTGGATTTAGACTTTGAATTCAAATCCCAGCTCTGCTACTTCTGTAAGACTGTGGGCAATGTGCTTGTACTTTCCTTATAGCTGCAACCTGCACAGCTGAACCCGAGAAACAAGGGGTGATGGGAGAGTAAGAAAAACACACACGCACACATATTAAGAATACAAGGCTGGGATAAGGCAGGACACTGCTCTGGAGAAACAGCAACTAAAGAGTTGGCCCAGCAAGTTTATTCACATAGGGTCTCATAAGCAAGAAGTAAAGGACTACAGAGGCATTGTTCTTTGTGTACTAGAAAGTTACAGGGCTAGAAACATTTTTGGAGCTATTTTACTGTTGTAGTGCTGGCAGCTTCCTGCAACACGCAGGAAGCCCATTGTCTAAAATTACTGTTCAGCAGGCAGGCTCCAGAGTAGCAGCACTAGTGAAACGCTGTAGTTATCTTGTTATGTTCAGAACCCTGTATTCCTGGGAGTTGGTGTCTGAACTTTAGGTCAAGACCTGAATGGCTCTGTGGCTAGCACAGAACCTCCTTCAAAACAGAGTGTTACCATGCAACTGGGCCATCTCCAGGGGCACTTGCACTGAGAATATTTCCAGAGGGCATAGCATCTGTCACAGGACAGTTTCAAAACCCATCATTCAGTCACCATACCCCATAGCTTTCATCTATACAATGGAGTAATATTATCTATCTCATAGGGTGCTTGTTCCTATTAAATGAAATAATAGATGTAAAGAAAGAAACTCCTTAACATATATCCACTTTGTAGAGAACTTTCATTTTATTAGCATGAATAATATATCTTTTTTTAACCAAGAAATGGACTTTGTTGAGGAAAATGCTTTTATTTGCCTTATAGCCAAGTACACAGAGCCTCTATAATTGTGGGTACTGAGGCTTCTAGAAAGAAGAAATCTATACTTCAAAATAAAAGGAGAAAATGCAAGTTTTAGGGAGAAAGTGCCTGAGTTCAGTCTTGGATTCATCAAGCTTGTGCTGCCTGTATGAAGACAGGGTGTGTGTGTTTAGTAAGCAGATAGGAACATGTGCCTAGCCCACAGGAGTGAGTTTGGGACGAAAAATAAAGATGTACAAAAAGTTTCTGCAGAAGAATTTTATTTGAAGTTTTAAGCATTTTTCTTAGTTCATGTCACTTAATTAAATTTATTTATGTCATAAGCCACTTTTATAATACCAATAGCATGGCAGGGACCTTCTAAGATCTTCACAAATATCATTATTGAATCTTCAGAAGACCTCTCTGAGGCGAATGCTGTCATTGTTTTTGTGTTACGGATCAGGAAACTGTGTGAGTGGCTGAGCTACTAAACTCTGAGTGCAGGCTCTTAATCTCTTTGTCATGCTTAGCCTCTCCAAGGGACTTGACCAAATTTCAAACTCTAAGTGGCTGAGGCAGGATTCCAGGCAGGGTCTATCTCATTCCCTGCCCACCATTTGGGCACTGTACATGGTCACTGCCTTCCAAGGGGTGGGCACCTAAGGGAGCCAATGGCCAAATAAAAAGAATGTCCTATTGGATAAGCTGGGATTCTTCAATTTAGGTTCTCAACTGCCTGCCTTTATCTATTTCACACCACATTCTATTGCCTCCCAAATACTTTCAAAGTAAAACACTATCTCTGGTGTCTTCCTGTGTCTGCCAATTGTCCCCACTTGTATCATATGAATTTGGTTTCTCTTAACCTCCATGGTCAGCACCACATCAAGCTGGAGCATTCCTCTTCCACCTGTGACTCAAGAGTGGGAACAATCTTCTGAGTGGTAGGCCTTCCAGCTGCACTTGGCTGCCAGGACCCCTGTTTCACAAGAATAGTCCCCTTCTGGGATAAGTTAGCCTTTCAGGCAAGTATAGGCAGCAGGCATTGGTAAGATCCTGGGGAGGGGATAACGCACGGAACACAGGACCAGGGCTGGTGGAAGTCAGTCTGAGTTCTGTTCACTTGAAAGCCCATGCTTCCAGTGCGCCAGAAAGTCTATTGCAAAACGAGATTAAATAAGAAAAGACGTGGTATAGGAACTTGGGGAACACTCAGAGGAGGCAACGAGAATAACTGGAGACAAAAAAAGAAAAATTTGCAGTTCTGTCTGGACCAAGTCAGGGGGAGTGTCAAGAGGAAGAATGCAGCCAATAGGGGCAGATGTCAAGAGTGCAGGTAGCCATGGACCAAAGAGGGGCCAGTGGGTCTGGTGACCTTGAGGACAGCAGTCTCAGAGACGATCAAGCAGAAGTCAGGAGTGTGCGGTGAAGGATGATGGAGAGAAGGTAGACTACCTGTTATAAAGGGGAAAATGGCAAACAAAAGCAGGGAAGACTGGGGAAATGTCAAGAGGGGGAAATGAATTTCTTTAAGAAAAAGAAACAAAGGTAAGTTGGATGAAAGTGACAGATTCTGTATCAGATGACCTCCATTGCAAGTGTTGGAAATGTCTGCAGAGGAGAGTTGAGGGTGGATTGCGGTTTTGAGAGTAAACTATTTGGAAAGTCCCCTAAGGCGGGTACGGAGGCATCAGCCAGAGAAAATGAGCAAGGCGTCATGGCCACAGTGATGTTCCAGCTGAATCTGGCTTGGGTGACAATTTCTACTGGGTTTTCACCTTAAAATAGGGTTTGGAGGTGATTGTTATCCTTATACCTAGGAGTTGGGTTCCTGGAAGCTTTAGGGATGGAATCACTTTGCAAAGTCCCGGGAGATGTTCTAAGTTCAAACAATTAAAAAGCAATGAAGAGATCTATTTCTGTTCTCAGTTTGAGTTAAAACAGAGCATAGACATTTAAATCACTAGTGCAATGCAGTTTCAGCGTAGCCAGATCTACAGCAGATACCAGCCATCGTTCCTTGGTGTTGTGGACTCCATATGTGTGAATTCATTAATTTGCTGAAATTCTCTTGTAACCCAGTCAACATTTATGTCACTCTGATGGTCATTCACAAATATGCAGAGAACAGCAAAATGCATGAGTCACCCAGTAGACTCTTTCCCAGCTAAGGCTGAATAAGTCATCACTCTGCTTTCCTGTTTCAGCTCTCACACGAAGCAAATGTCCTTTTCAAGCTCTGTTTAGTGCCATGGTTTTATCATTATTTTTTTTTTCCTCTGCTTAAAATGGCCCTCAAGCACAAAGTTCAAGTGCTCTCTGGTGTTCTTATGCACAAGAAGGCAAGAAGGTTAAGATGTTTCCTACAGAGAACATGTATGTGCTAGGTAAGCTTTATTCAAGCACAAGGTGCAGTGCTGTTGGCCTTGAGATCAGTGTTAATAAATTAATGACATATAGAGAGAAGATATCTTTAAGCATAAACACACATACAGCAAGGTTATGCATTAATTGGTTGATAAAAATGTAACCAGAGACTTGCAGCAATGTGCCCTTTCTTTTGCCTAAGAGCAGTGGTTTGACATTAATGATGATTTTATAGAAAATACCAAGAGGCAATAATGAGAATCAACCATAAATGCAAGCATACAAGTTGCAATAGAAATATAGAAAAGCAGGTGATCAGTTTTGGGGAGAAGGTTAAGCACCAAAAGGAGATCTGTTTTCTAAGATGTATCAAAAAATTCACTAGGAAAACCACATCTAGTCCGCTAAAGGCAGTAGAAGCAAGAGGAGTGACTCATACCCCAACATTCCATCTTTAAATTAAGCTTTGTCACATGCAAAATTTTTAAATCATGGCACAAAGTTGCATGACATTGAAAACACATGTGTTACTCCATTGTGCGGAGTGTTAGCATTTTAGGGAGCTTCTGAGAAGCTACAGGGTTTGGAGAGTCTATTCCTGTCTTGCTGACAACTCAACCCCCAGGGAAAATCCCAGCACAGTCTCAGGAACTGCCTCTTCTACCCAACTTGCCTTTAACCATGTTTGATCTCATCACTGAGCTCCCACAAAGTTTCTCTGAGCCCCGAAGTTATCTATCAGATGGCATTCCCTGGTAATTTTCACCCAGATTCCACAAGAGGCTATGTACTTACCAATGATAAAATAATACTACCTTATTGATACCAACCTTTAACATTTGCACAGTGTTTTACATTTTCTAAAACCATTTGCATCATAATTACCATAAAGATAGTATGACTCCTAATATTCATAGATGACAATCAGAAATGTTAAATGACTTGCCTGGCTCTTTCAGCTCATAAATGTGATGGCGGAGACTCATACACAGGACTTCAGGATTTAAAGTTAATGTTATTCCTGATATTATAGTGATATTCCGGTTGAGTTTCAGGCTGCTCTGGATTTTACTGATGTATCTCAAAGTCTGATGAGATAGGGATGATGGTTAAAAATATTTGCCTACACATTCTCGATGGCCAATATAACTAGATTAACTCTGCTTTTATTTATTTATTCTTTTTTAAAATTTATTCTACTTAGGTATACATGATAGCAGAATGTAATTTGACTCATTGTACACAGATGGAGCACAACTTTTCATTTCTCTGGTTGTATGTGATGTAGAATCACATCACATATGCAGTCATACATGAAGCTAGGGCTATGCTGTCCATCTCATTCCACCATCTTTACTGTCCCCATGCCCCCACCCCCTCTCCTTTGACCAAAGTTCTTCCATTCTTCCTGTGTCCTCTCCTCCATTATGGATCAGCATCCACTTATCAGAGAGAACATTCGGCACTTGGTTTTTTTTTTGGGATTGGCTTACTTCGCTTAGCATGATATTATCCAACTCCATCCATTTACCTGCAGATGCCATAATTTTATTCTCTTTTATTGCTGAGTAATATTCCATTGTGTGTATATACCACAGTTTCTTTATCCATTCATCTATTAAAGGGCATCTAGGTTGATTCTACAGTTTAGCTATTGTGAATTGAGCTGCTTTAAACATTGAAGTGGCTGCGTCACTGTAGTATGCTGTTTTTAAGTCCTTTGGGTATAGACCAAGGGGTGGGATAGCTGGGTCAGATGGTGGTGCTCTTATTTATTTTTAAATTATTAATTCATAGGCTTACAAGTTTATACATTTCCTTACAATGGCATGTGTAAAACTTCATCCCTCTGTAGTTTAAAACTCAGGCATTCATCACATTCAGGGAGAATTTATGTGGCCTTGGCTTTGTTTTTATGTTTGTCCTGCCAGGGGTTGAATCCAGGGCCTCGTGCCTCCTAAGTGCATGTTTTGCCACTAAGCTATGCCCGGCCCCTGAATTTTGATCTTGGAAGCACTGTCTTGGTCTTTTAGTTCAAGGTCTTGATTTTGCAGGCATGGAAAACAAGAGCAAAAAGGGGAGGTTAGTTCCCCAGCCTGTGCTGTGAGGAAACAGTTAGTAGTCCTAGCTCACTCAGGGGCGGAGTATCTGCTTACTGGAGTGGCAGCTGAGGCTAGAGAGTGGACCATGGCTTTGGGGCCAGAGATCCCAGGGTCAATTTCACTCTTGTGACCCACTAGCTCTACTTCCCCGGGCAACACGCTTAACGTCTTCACATACTAAAATGGGAATGGAAAAACCATAGTTGGGGCTTATGTGGGACCATTAAGTGACACTCTGGAATGCCTTGAAAGACATTTGCAAGAATCACCTAGATGGAGGTGAAAACTTTGGTTATATTACTTGAGAGGCTGAATTGAAAAACCTGGGCTCCTAAAACGTTCTCACTGAATTCCATTTCCTTTACCTCTCAGGCAGAGGCACAGGGCTCCTCGTGAGCTTACTGAATGGAGGGTCAGAGACCTGTGTCCATTGATGGGAGTCAGGACATACAGCCGTCACTAAATTCTTTCTCTTGACGTTACCCATTAGTGAGGGTTTCCTTCCTCCCTCAGGAAGGAAGACCTGCACAATTCTCCTTCTAGGATTGTTCCATGAGGTGCTATGTGTGAAGCCCTTGGTGAGTGCCCACTGAATTGTGGGTTCCATGTATAAATATAATACTGGTCACAGAAGCAAGACCATGAATCCCAGCCCTTAGTCTAGTACCCTTTCCTCTGGATGAAATAAATGGATATACCACAGAGTTGGGCAGTCTGCAGTATGGTTTAGAACTATGTTTCCAACCACACTCCATTTTCTGTACCGTAAAACCAGGCACAGCAACCCCAAAGACAAGACAGCGTACACACAGTGCTTCTTCAACCTGGCCACCAAACAAGACCTGGAAGTTCAGCAGCAATGTGGTGTTTGTGTTTGTGTGTGTGTGTGTGTGTGTGTGTGTGAGAGAGAGAGAGAGAGAGAGAGGGAGGGAGGGAGAATCTGTGAGGAAACAGAATATCACCCAATAAAATAGACATAAAAATATGTAGAAGGAATTGATTAGGCACCTGGTGTATACAGAGCATTGTGCCCAGAACTGTAGAGACATTATGTTAGGTGTTCATAATGACCCTGCAGGACGAGTAGTGTCCTGATTTTACAAATAAAGATACACCCAGAAATGAGGTTTCCAATCAGGTCTTGCTCATTTCAAAGCCTTGCACACTGTGTGCTCTGGACAGTCTCCTTTTCCCCCTGCTTGGAGGGGTGTGTGCAGAAAGGCAACCACTATTCTTTAGATTTAATAGAAAAACAGCAGCAACTCTGCCTGAGTAGAAAGCGCCCCCAGCAGAGAGAGAGCCTGCCTCCCACCCAGGCCTTTGAGGAAGGGTGGCTGCCAGCTGGAACAGTGGGGAAGCTGGGGTTCCCACTGTTGATGACTTGAAGATCACCCAGCCTTGAGGCCACAGGGCATTGCCCTGTTTAATGAGTTGGTGACGAAAACAGGATCAAGCTGGAAATCACCTCGACCCAGTTTTTTAGAGGAAAGGGCACTGAATCTGTCCCTGCCAGGATTGCTGTGGCCGCCCTCGACTGCTGATGGCCAGCAGGCCGCTGGGAGGACCTCTGCTTCATCCAGGCACAGTCTGGCTTAGAAGAGGGCTTCTTGTGTCGTGGTCATCTAAACCCTGTAGTGAACTGCTTGCCAAAAGATCCATCCTATGTAGCATGTAGACTTTCTTCTTTCCCTTCCAAGCCTTCTTTCCATCCTTCCCTGGAATGGCCAGTACCAGCTCCCCAGAGCCAGAACCTTAGGTCAGGGAGAGCACCTCCAGGAAGACACAGAGTCTGAGCAGAGCCCGTGTCCAAATCCAGGCCTGCAAGTATCAGATGACAATCCCCTCCTGGCAGGGCACATTTCAAAATCCTTTCCCTTAAAACCAGACGTAATAAACCCTGCTAAGAAAGCAGCATTCCTTTGACATGTTTATAAATAGGTACATTTGCATAATCCTGTACATCAGTCCCCATGTGTACCAGTGGCCAAGAGGCTCTATATACTTTTAGATGCGTTTCCAGAGTCATGAAAAGTAAAATCTGAATGACAGCCGTAGCTGCTTCAGTCACGAATGATGTCAAGCCACATTTCCTCGTCTCTGGGTACCCCAGAGAGAATGGGGTCAGCCCTGGCAGTCTGGCCCAGTGGTATTTTGTCTTCCATCCCAAATGCCTGCCAGTTGTTTCTTATCTTGTCTTTAGACCCGCTGGGCTGCTGACACAGGAAAACAGCTTTATCTAGAATTGGGAGGAAGGATTTCTCTGCCGATTGCTAATTAAGGGCCTATTGGGACTTAATTCAATTGGGGGTGGAGGTTGAGAAGAAACTGTTTTCCCAGCTGTTGTGTGAGCCAGGCCAGGCCATGATATCATGGATGGTGTTCTGCTTTCTGTCTGGTTCCTCTGCTCCACCCCGCCCTCTGCTCCTCGTCTCTTTTTCAGACTGAATTACAATGAGATTGTATGTAAAGCAAAAATGTTCTTGCTTTATTTTATAAGATATTATATTTATATTTTTTTAAAACTGTTTTTGACAGTCTTTCCTGTTGGGTTCAAATCTCTCCTTATTGCATGTGGCTGACATAGCTTGATTCACCCATGCTACAAACCCAACCCCATTTTCTATGTCTGCCTCCCCCAGACGGCTTTGAGGGAAATAGTTGACTTCTCAACCTTCCTTATAAAAAAAATATTTTTCTATACAGTTCTGGCCAATGAGAAATAAATTGAGTTTGCAAATCTACCCTGTCCCCTTCTCTTTTCTTCTGCTTTGAATGAAATTCTGATATCAAGACATGAAACCACCTTTATGGGGTGATAGATATATATGAAAAGGCTGAGAAAATCAGAATCTAGTTCTGATATCAGATCATATTTCACTTGCTATTTTAAGTAGCTTGGCTACCTAACAGTACATTAATACTATTTAATTAAATTATATATATGTAAGTACACACACACACACACACACAACTTACAATGGCCAAGCACTCTTTAGTCATTTGGAATGCATTAGTAAATAAACTAGACCAAGATTCCTGTCCTTGAGCTTTTAATTTAGCAGATGAAAACAGACATTAGTTAATATATATGATAAATAATGTAATTATACAGAAAGAAATAGATGCCATGAAAAAGTAAGAAAAACAAAGTAAGGGGCATGGGACTGTAAAGGTAGGGGTCAGCCGTAACTGTAATAGGGTATGAGCACAGAGAGGGCATATGCTGGGTGCGTGGTGAATTTTGGTTGAGTGAATACATGAACAATGATAAGTGAATCAACAGCTCTGTCTACTTCTATACTTCTTGTCGGTAAAGAAAGGTAGTCTATATGTATAATTCACTGCTATATTTTCTAAAATGGCAGGAAAGTTTTCCTCACCAATATACCAAATTACATCCTTTCATAAGTTTTTTGATGAGTAGTTTGATCTGAGAATATCTTAATATCACTCTTACCCTTAAATAAAACTAGATTAGGAGAGATTTTCTTCCATTTTAGTACTTTGGAAGCATTATTTGAATATCTTCTGCTATCCATTCTTTCTGAAGAGAGGTCAGCTTCTCATTGTGACCCTTTCAAGGACATTTGACTATCTCATAATTTCAAGATTTTCCTTTTGTCCTTGATGTTATAAAATTTCAATGTATGTGATAAGTTTTGAGAATATTTACATTTATCCTACATGAGAGTGTGTTTTTTCAGTATGTCTGTTTCAATTTGAAGATCCAATTCTTTTTTTCATTTGGAAAATTATTCAATATGTCTTTCAGTATTACTCTCATTATTCTCTCACTTCCCAACTTGTGGAACTTCTGTTAGTTATTTCCTCAATCCAGTCTCCTCTCTTTCATATCCCTTAACTTCATGTTTATATTTTCAATCTCCTTATGTCTTTGAGCTACTTTCTGGTTGATTTTCTCATGTCTATTCTACAGTTTTCTTATTCTATCTTTAACCATGTCTAGCCTGCTGTTTAATAAGTTTTTATTTCATCCTTTGGTATCCATGGGGGTTTCCAGGACCCCTCGCAGGTCCAAAGATGCTCAAGACCCTTGTATGAAATGGTATTATATATGCATACAATCTATGTACATTCTTCTATTTATTTAAATCATTTCCTTATTACTTTTAGCACTTAATATAATATAAATACTATGTAAAGAGTTGTTATACTGTATGGCTTAAAAAAAATGGTAAGAGAAAAGGTCTGCATATGTTCAATAAAGATGTAACATTTAGCCAAATATTTTTAAGCTGTGGTTGGTTGAATCTGTGGATATGGAGCCAGCAGATATAGAGAACTGATTATCTTTAGTTCTGTATTTTTTTTTTTTTAATTTTCAAACCAATCTGCTCTTTCAAGCAAAAAGTCCTGTTTTTATCTTATTTTCTTTATTTCCTTGGGTATCTTAAACATGTCTTACTGAAAGTTTCTTTCAGATTACCCTATTAGCACTAGTTGTTTAGATAGAAAATATCCTATCTACCACATTGAATGGCCCTTTCTTTGAACAACTGCTGTGTTTAGGTGCTTTGTAGTTTTTAGATCATGTGCTCATTATTAGTAGGAGTTGTCTTCTGGAGGAGTCTTGCTGGCACTGGGAAGAAACTCTCATGAGATTCTTGCTTTTTCCTCTTTATGGGTTACACAGGATGAAATTTACATAAATAAAATTTAAAAACAAATCTGAACGAAGGCCACATTAAATAAATATGAATGAACACAGCAGGAAGAAGATAGTTCAGACTAGTTCAAGGAAGCATTTGTGAAAGCTGTGCTTGAGGAGACCACTGGTGAGGAACTGTAGTCCCTAGATGAGACCTTTGGCCATCAGTGCCCCTTACAAGTAAATTTTTGTTATTATAGTTCACATTTTTTCAAGAATATTTGCAAAGCTTGCACCAGCATAGAATCTGCCGTGCTTGGTCAAATGCCCCCTGTTCTGCACTCCCCAGATGGAAAGAGAGGACAAATTCTCATGGTTTTGGAGTAATCACATTTCTTTTAGGATATTGACATCCATCCTTCCAATAATCTGTTGTGTAGTTTGTATAGAGAAGTAATCTGGATTTGTTTATTTAATGTAGCACTTGGCACATGGATGTCTCATACACACTTGCTGAGTAAATGAATGGACTCCACCATGAGAACCTTTGCCACTGGCACAGAGTAGCCTGCCATGGTAGCCATGAGACTGTCCTTCCTAACACAAAACCACAGAAGGCAGAGTCCAATGAGACCCCAAATACTGGGCTGTGAAATTCCACTATAGAGTTTGCCCCATGGGTAGATAGTGGCAAGGACAGCACAGCGGGGAAACTGAGCATGGTAAGAGACCACTCGGATGAATAGCTTGGGGTCATGGACTCACTGACAGCTTTGCTGAACTCTTGGGCAATCTGTGATGCTATCTCCTAGCCTACTCTCCTCCTCTCCTTCATTTGAGTCAGAGTTCCATTGCATTCTGATTAGCTCTCAGAGAAGCACAACAATTAGTGAATGGCCTGGACAGACCAGTAGCAAGGAGGAAAGAGAATAGGATCAGAAGAGGACAATACAACACAAACATCATAATCACCTTTTATGTCCATGATCAATCAGATGGTTCTAACAAAGCTTTGGTACCCAGATTTGTGTTTGTAGTGGTGGTCAGGATAAGGGAGGTCAACAGAAATGTGAGAGTCCTGAACAAAGAGCAGCTCTTGATTTCCTGCAAACTCTGCCTCACCCTTGACGAGGGGCACTGGCTGGAAGAAGGCCAGGGTCCAATAGGCTTTCACAGAGAAAGTTCATCTGGGGATTCTACCAGATGGAAGGAGACAGGCCAAGATGGAAACTCAGGACTCATGACACCTAGATTGCATGTCAGCAATGACAGCTGGGAGGTGCTGGCATATTTATCAATCTTGCATCACTTCAGTTGCCCCATTTATAAGATGAGGAGAGTAATCTCAGCCTCTGAAGTCATGGTTACAGACAGCGGGAATGTAGTGCCTAATGCAAAGTCTGGTGTATTGTGAGTGCTCATATTAAAGTCCCTGTTAAAATACCAGAAGCCAGAAGTTCTGCAGGAGCAGAGGGTTGTCAAATGCCATAGTAAAAGTGTAACCCCATCATTTTCATAATTTTGATAGTGTGTTATTCTGAGCTCAAGAAGTTTTTCTATCCTTTATGTTTATGTGGAATAAGACCAATTTTATGATCTGAGAGTCTTTCATTTACAGGCCATTCCTTCCACTTTCCAAAATCAACACAAATGACTTTCATGAAAAAGAAAAAAGTAATGTATTGTGTCTGACACCTGGGAAGTTCAAGGACACTTGGCCTCAGGAATGACTGGACCAAGTGTCCACATGATGCTCTGAGGTCTTTCTCTCGTTTTCTCAGGGTTGTTTCATTTGAGGTAGGCTCTCTTCATGAGGAAGCAAGAGGGCTTGGAGCCAGCTCTGGGTCTACAGCATCTTCCCAGAAAAGAGAAGGCATCTCTTTTCAGATAATTCCAGCAAAGGACCTGAGAAGGCCTTGATTGACCTGATTTCATTCCAATGTCTGTCCGTAAGCCAGTCACTATGACCAGAAAGCTGAAGAATATTTGACACTTCAGGGCCTGGTTGTGTCTTCCTCTCTAGAAATAGGGATAGGACATGACAAGAATGTTCCCAGAAACTACTGTTCAGCCAAAATCATGCGCTGAACACATCTGACCACAGTCCATTCCCTGCCATTTCATACTTCATTACCATGAAAGAATCAACTTCAAAGTTGGCTATTTTTAAATTAAATGGGTTAATTTTACAAATCTATCCCCAAATTAAATGAAATTATACAGGTAAAACTTAGGAGAATATGTCCCCAAATATTAAACTTGTGAAGGTTTCGAATGGGAAAAGATGTAAAATTATTTCCCTTTGATCTTCCTTCTGCATTACTAAACAGTCCCTAGACGGCCACTTCTCTTTCCAGACTTAGAAATGGTCTTATAATAAACATTTGGTTCTATCCAGTCTCACAGATTGGGGGATGCACCAGAGGGTACCTGTTGGAAATTCAGAGGTTAAATCTGAATTTCCAACAAGTACCTCCAACTCCAACCCTGGAGATGGAACTTGGAACAGAATTAGGCATGGCTTTCTCTGGTAAAGAATGTGGAAGGAAAAATCTCTCTTCTAGTTGAAGGAATAAAAATGATATCTCAAATATTCTGGAACTTGAGTGTATAAAGGGACCATTGATTCTTGACAGCTCATAACTCTCATGACTGAAACATCTCAAAGATATTGAAGGCAGTTATTTTTCCCCTCCATCTCCTCTCCCTTTCCTGACCCTTTTCAGTGACATGTATAAGGAATAATGTGTCCTCAGGATCCAACAGCTCCTGGTGGTAATGAGAGTCTTTCCAGCAAGAAAAATGTTGGGGTGCATCTGTGCTGCGCCAGGCAACGGCACATTGGCATGAGAGAGCTGTTCTAGATGACGCAGCTGCTGCTGGCTTCCACGGTCCACTGCCTTTGGCACCAGTTGTCTCTTGAAAACAGATTATGCAACACTTCATTTAGTTATTTACAGTCAGTAAACAATAATTTTTAAAAACTAGGAAAAATACATGGTAAATATAAAGAAGAAAATACAAGTCACTCGTAATTTCACCTGTCTTCCATCCCAAGAAACACCATGGATTTACTATTTTGATGTGCATCATCTCAGGTTTTATGTGTATAATTCCACTTGATTTGCGGGATAAATTTCTAAAATGAATTCATCTCATTTAAGAATAGAAAACATTAAGGTTGAATTTTTTTTTCTTAGGAACTAAACATAAAATGGCAGTGTTCTTGGAGCACAGGATCTCCAGCCCTTCAGCTGAAGGCCACCTTGGCAGCGTGCATCTGTGGGTGATTCAGCAGGGTTTTTCTTCAAGTTTCTCATTACCTTGTCCAGGTTATACAAGGCCACTGTCTCATCTCTTGCATTTCTCACTCCGCAAGTCACAGATCAGCGTATCAGTGCTGATAGTTTTGTGACCTTCTTCATGACACCTAGTTAGATCTAACATTTAGTTCCAAAGTTATTGATTTGGAGAAAGGTTGTCTCCTTCTAGTACCACCACATAATGAAAATTTGATTGATTGTTTTTGAGGATATAAAAATAAAAACTTTTTTAAAAAAGTATATCTTAGCTTAGCAGCATGATCACCCTGCAGTTGAACAGGAAGGGCCAGGCCTCACAGCTGTGTGGATCCCAGGATGGAGTCTTCCCCAGCTGGGGTGGCAGGGGCAGTGAAAGCCCAGACATTGATGGCTTAAAATTCCTTAAATTCTGACAGTTTTTAAAAAACTCTGATGGATTTATGTTATTTTGACTTTACGATGACCTTCTCAATGTTTCTATATTTTATTACTATAGATTGACCAAAAAACCATGACCTTCCTTCCTCTCTGTGGATCTGTGTGTGTGGTGGTGGTAGTGGGGTGACCTTTTTCTCACAGAAGAGATGCATGGTGTACCCTCTTTGACACCTTGCTCTTTGACTTAACAATGTATCATGGTTTACAGTGCATGATACACAGAACATAACTCGGGACTCAGCCAGAACAGACTCTGCTTTCCATCACGCTGTTTAAATTGTTCTCACCGATGAAAGGCAGACACTGGAGACAGTCTATGCAACTGCTAGGTCATTTATATAAATCTCTATGATAAAGCGTTCCAAAATTCTTACTGAAACTCAGATCTTCTCAAAATCCCACATTCAGGAGGAAATTCTCCAAATATCCATCAGTGCTCTGGGTGTGCGGATAGTGTGGCAGGCAGATTCTGCTGTCCCTGGGCGGTGTCTTGATGGTGAGACAGGAAGTAAAGTAGAAGCTGTATAAGGGACTGCTGTGGATCAGGAAGGACCAGGAGGAGTTTGGTTTAATTTAGAGAGTGAGGGAGGCTGACCCATGGAAGAGATGTGTCAATGGACACCTGAAGTGTCCCTCCCTCTGCGGTGAGAGAAGCTGCGGGTTTGGATGAGAGCAGGAGAGCAGTGTTCCAGGGTGATGGAATAGTACTTAAAGATCTGGAGGGAGGAGGGAACATGGCCATTAGTTTCTGAAATGCATCCAACTGTGCAGACCCCAAAGGAAAATGATGGGGGATTGGAAAAGAACCTCCTAGAAACATTTCAAATTGACATAAGGTGACACTTAGTGATGCTGGAGTTGATCGGTCACATCGTGGTCTTTCTCGGTGTTTGTCCCTGGGAGTCTTTAGGTTCACTGGAAAGGAAACTGAGCTCTGGCAGGGTGTCAGAGAAATGATAGCGTTTGATCAGATGAAACTATTCCTAAAATCCAAAGCCTATCATCAGAGTCCCTTTCCTTAGTTTTGTGTTTTCTTTTTGGCCAAATACTAAATAATATTATTGAGTCCCTGTAGCTGCCCTGTGTATGGAATAGAGCGTGTGCTCAGCCCAGATCTCATTCAACTGCCAGCCATTCATCTAAAGACTTAAGGAGCATTCATCTGGCTCTTGGGCATTTACTTAGTGAAAAATAGAATTTTGAAAAGCATCAGAAAGTATTTTTATTAGATTTTAGAACTAAGAGGGACTTTGGAAGCTCACAAGTCAACATCTTTGACAGATAAAACATGAGTGCAAAGAGAGCCCACTGGGGCCTGGGTACTATCTCTTGCCAATGAAGGCTGGAGGCAGGGCTGATAGACAGCCCTCCTGACGCTATTCTTTCTATTCCATCTGGAAAATCTCCCAGAAAATAACACATGTATATTTAAGGGAAATTCAACTCAAGTTCAAAGAATAAATACCTGAGGAGCTGCTATGGGCCAAGGGTCCCCATTTGTACTCTTCCTGTGTGCAGAAAGAGTCTGCAGCCCAGTGTGGGCTGCTTCTAGACTCACTGGCCACCTGGTGGGCTCCTGAGGGGCCAGCCTCAATATTATATCCACAGAAAGACCTTGGAATGTGCGGTCTGGAGTGGATCCCCTCTGGTCACCCCTCGGTGCCCATTCTTTTTTTATACACTTAGCATCATTAGGTTTCTCTTTGCCATATTGCACTATCAATTCTATAAGGTCAAGGACCAAGACTTACCTCAACTCTTCTACATTCAGTGCCAGCACAGTACCTGGCCTGGGGCAGGCCGGATGCTCCCCATGTGGTCCTCCACACAGGCCAGTCTCTCCATCCTGTTCTGGACCTGGGAAGTTGGCCTTCGTCGACTGTACCCACAGGGCCCTCTGACCTCTGGCTTCTGGTTAGGTTCTGCCAAGGGGAGGTGCAGGCAGGAGAATGGCAGGAAGAGAGGGTCATGTACATCCCTCTGCCTCTTCTAGGCAAGTCCAAATGCTGCAGAGCGTAGGTCACATCTTTCTACGCAAAGCCACAGGGTCTGTCTGGACTCTCCTGGAGTTCATGTCCACTGCCCTTCACTCACAGACTCCAGGGGTGGGAATAGCGCTCCTCTCTGACCAACTCTGGCTACTGCACCACGTCGTTTTATTTTAACCTTACCAGAACCTTTGGAAATACCTACATCTTTATTACATTTTTCATAATGAGTCCATATGAATGTGTTCTTTGTTTTGTTGAGATGGCAATGGATGCAGTAGCTGTTTAATAAATTTAAACTATACATATTAACACAGAGTAAGAATCCTCTGTAAGAGCTCCAGGGAGAAGAACCTAAAGCAGGGGCTAACAACTTCAGTGGAACAGAAGCAGGGGCATGTTTGAAGGGGACATGTTAGAGAAATCTGAAGGCTGATCTCCAACGAAAGTGAGTGGCTCTTAGAAGTGGGTAACCCTTACCATGCCACACAGATCCCACATCAAGGGAACAGGCCAGGCTACATGGACTTGGTGTGCAAGTGAGTTTGGGGGCTCAGCTACACATGGTCCCGTGGGAATGGCTAACTTCACGGATTTCCTTTCCACAGCGGAAAATCAAGAAAGGCAGACTAATGGATTTGTCCATTAGACCTCTTCCCACTCTACAATTCCCGGGTTCAGGGTGTCCATGATGTGGGCTGACCAGGGCCTGCTGGGGATATATAAGGGAAGTGAACCTCAGAAGAAGTCTTCCTGCACTGAATGGGTGAAGGCAGCGACACAGTGTTAGCAGAGCCCTGCCCTCCCCTGGACCCTGGACTTGCAGGTCAGTCAAACCCACCCACACAGCACGTCCGTCCCAAGAGGAGGTGGGACTCCCCGCAGGCTGGGGTGCAGTTTCCTATTCACTGTGTTCTCCAGTATAGAAACTGGCACTGGAGGGGCTCAGTGAACCTTAGAGAATGGGGGACACTAAAAGTGTGGCAGGATTCCATGGCTTATCCTAGTCACTGCCTTTTCAGATTTTCTGTTTTTCTGGTGCCTAACCCCTTTTGACTAAATGCTTTGTTCCTGGCTCCATGTTTTCTGCTTGGAACCAATGGTGGCTTTGGTTTCTCCAGAGCTGGCCTTGATATGGACTTCTGTGGAGTCTGTATTCATGCCCTGCTCCTCCATACTTCAGGACACTCTGTCCCTGAGCATGCCCTTTAACTGCCACCTAAAATGTAAACTGCACAAAATCTTCAACTAATGTGCTCTGGGGGTCTCCCTCTATCTTTTAGCCTCATCTAATTCGTAACCTTTACTTTACCCTTAAATCACATTTCCATAACCCCTACATGGAAGGACAAGGGTTTTTGAGTAATTAAAGTGCTTTGAATATCAAAGTGTCCAAGCACCAAAAGCCCACAGTTAACATGTCTTGAGAGAATGTCACATGCCACTCCTATGGAAGCAATTGTTCAGTACATCCATTAGTACTGATACTACCATGTGTCCATCAACTTTTTTTTCTTTTTGATTCTTGGACACTTAGCTATTTTTCCTTATAGCACTCTGACACAAAATGTATGCTTTCACCTCATATCAACAACTCTCCCACTCCCCAGACCTCTACCCAGTGTCCTAGATTTCTATTTAATTCTATTACTAAAGGTCTGGAGTTAGCACAAACCCACAGGTTAAGATCTCCATCCCATAAGACAAACCCCACCTTGGATGTCAGTCACAGGGCCTGGGCTGCCTGTACTTCTAACCAACAGGCCATGAATTGGGGATTTCCACAACCTCCTTTTCAGGCTTGATAATTGGCAGAACTGCCCACAACACTCAGGGAAAACTTTTATTTATGTTTCCTGGTTTCTTATAAAGGATAAAACCCCTTAGTGACTTGGGAGGTTGAGGCAGGAGGATTGCAAATTTGAGGCCAGTCTCAGTAACTTAGAAAGGCCCTAAGCAACTTAGAGAGACTCTGTCTCAAAATTGAAAAAAGAAAAGAAAAAACAAAATAAAACCAAACAAAAGGCTGTGGATGTGGTTAAGTGCCTCTTGGTCTATCCCTGGTATCAAACAAACACAACCAACCAACCAAACTGAAACCTCAGGAAAAGGAAAGAGAAGCAGAAGGCAAGGAATTGGGGAGGGGGTACAGAATCTAGGGCCCCTCTGGATGCTGCGTCCTCCCATCACTTTGAAGTGCTCACCAGTGAGGAAATGCTCTGAAGCCTGTCATCCAGGGTTTTAATGGAGATTGCATTGTGGAGACATGGCTGATTGAATCACTGGCCTTTGGTGATTGAACCCATTCTCCATCCCCTCTCTGCTCCTCAGAGAAAGTGGGGTTGAACGTCTCAGCTCTGGCCTTCTGGTGACCAACCCTCATCCTGAAGCCTAGTGGCCACATACTCATCACTCTAGAGGTTCCACAGGTTTAGGAACCATGTGGCAGGAACTGGGGACAAAGGCCAAATACACAGCTCTTCTTATGTCACAGATACATAGTAAGACTGCTTTCTCAGCCTCACTGGCTGTCAGTGGCCACTCGACTGACTTCTGACCAGTGGAATGTGCACACCAGAGATGTATGTCATCAACAAGCCTGGTCCCTGAAAATCACCCACGCTCTGCTCAGCATGCTCTCTCTTGTTTTGTTTGCAATTCGGATACAGAAGATCACCCATGAATGATGCCCAGGGAGATATTAGAGCCAGTAGATTAAGGGGACTCAGGCCCAAAATAATAGCAGTCACCAGATAAAAGAGCTTCAGTCTTTGGATAAAATACAGCCTCACCTACCTGCTGACTTTCTTTGAAATGTGACATTAGCAAGAAATAGACTTTCATCATGTCCAACTACTGAAAGATGGGAACTGTTTGTTACAGCAGCTGTCCTCCCCTGACTAATACAAATAATCTGTTTGCCTCCACCTTTGGTCCTATGGGTTGATGCTCCTCATGGAAGAAATTTGACCAATTTTAAAACAGAACTCTGCCCAGAAGTCTGTGTTTAAACAGAAGCATTTCCCTTAAATATCTTTCCAGTGGTGTGAAGGGAACACATTGGCTTTGACGTCAAATAACCTGGTACTTACTTTTACAAGCAAAAATGACCCAAATAGAAAAATAGCACCTTAGGAAGGAGCAAAAAGAAGCTGTCCTCATCATCTCTGGTGGCCCATGATTGCCGTGGCAAAGTGATTGTCCTTTCCCTCAGCCTGTGCTTGCTGTTTTTGGCAGAGACTCCAATGTATGACCTTTCTAAATTAAAGTTTTCCCCCAGAGAAGGATTTTATGAGAGGAACTTAACAATTAGGAAAGAACAGATAGGTTTCTGCCCTGACGAGTGGGCCAGATGTATCACATCCAAACCCGAGATGTGAACCACCTTCCCTGAGCAGCAGCAACCACACGAATTTCAATAATTTGGTTCTCCTCAGCCCAGCGGTGGCCCAGGGAATAATGAGAAACAACAGAAACATCAAGTTGTTTCTTTGTTGGTTTTAGTTCTTTCTTTAAGAGACATCATCAAAAAAAGCAGAACATGAGAAAGATGCAGCCACAAGGACTTCATCTTGCTCTCTGTGTTTCTTGTGCTGACTGATGTCTGTTCTCCGGCCATTGGCAAGAACCTGCCAGTGCCATTCAGCTGGGGTGATCGGCTGAAAGATGAAAAGCCCTTTGTGTCTGGGGACACTTCCAAAGGCTGTTTGGAATTGTTTACCCAGGGTTTTCTTCTTAAATGATTTATTGCTCTATTAAACCAACATAGCTAAATTAAATTGTAAATGAGTCCATTTCAAAAGGCTGGGAAATACCATTTGATTTGCTTTCCATTTGAACCTTCACGGCGGACTGGGAAGCACTGGGCTGTTATTAGCAGTACCTCTTGCTGTGAGGTTTTCATAGACCAGTGGTTCTCAACCTGTCGGGGTAGTGGGGGCTCCAGAAGATGGGAATCGGTACAGAATTGGCCACTTCCACCAGTGTGACTTTGGGAAAGTCATGTAAACCTCTCCAGGCCTCAGTTTCCTGTTGCGTAAACTAATAATAACAGTGATTCATGCTGAGGGTATCGAGAGGTTTAAATGGGAGAACAAATGATCAGCACCATTTGGTAAGTGCCAGTACTTAGTAGGTGTTCAAGAAATCCTATTTTGCTCCTAGAGATTGGCAGTTCAAACATTGTGATCAGTGCAGCCCTCCCTCGTGAACTCCAGAGAACAACTGAGTGTGTGTGTGTGTGTGTGTGTGTGTGTGTGTATGCATGAGTGTGTCTATGGGCAAGTGTGTGTACGTGGGAAAGGGAAAGTTCATCTGGTGGGAGAGCCTGCAGAGTGGCCGGAGACCTTAGAGAAAATGAGATTTCAATCTCCTCACTCCAGTCCGAGGGGGAATTCAAGGTTACAATAGGGGAGGATGTGTTCATCCCTCTCAGCAGGAGATGGAGCCAGGACTCAGACCTGCTCCTTTGTTGCCTGTTACCCGTAGGACAATTCCTCCTGGATGATAGTGGGTATTATTTATCAAACACACACCAGGTGCCAGACATTTATGACATCCCTGTGAGAAAGGCTTTCTTATGACTCTCATTTTGTAGATGAAGGTCAGAGATGCAAAATTCTGAGGTTCAGAGATGCAAAATTCCTTGCCCAGAGTCACAAAGTGGGCATGTGTGAAGCACCTCAGATTAGCAGGATGTCAAAGTTTAATACACTGTTTTATGTCGCTGGAAATAGGCTCTGAAGCTTCTCAGTGTGTTCCAGTTCCAGAGGTCAGAACACATGCAGAAGCAAGGGTACCAGATTAGTAAGCCAAGCCCTCTCTCCTCATTTGTTCCATTCCAGATGTAAGAGTTCAATCAGCAGGAACACCTCTGGCCAGGAAAAGATCAACTTCCTGCCCGCCTTTTCAGAGTGTCTTCTGATGGCTTTCAAGGGGCCTCAGAGCCCAGATTAGCTTAACAGGGTAACAGAGAAAGCTATCTTCACTCCCACAGACACTACGTCCAAGTTGCTATGAGGTAACCTCACTTCACTGTCCAGTTTCGACTGGGGATGGCCAAGCTTCAGAGTGTCCTCACGCCCAGGGCAGACCAGCATCTCAGTGCCCACACCAAGGCAGGAAACAGGAAGTCCCACCCTTCCATCCATCAGATGGTTGTCCCTTGGCCAGCGGAGGGATCTCTTGAAGGGCTCCTGGGGAGCAGCTGCTGTAGCCTGAAAAGTCCTTGGCAGAAAATACCACGATGGAGAGGAAAATGGCTCCTGCGAGGCATGTTGCTCTCAGCACAGGCAACTTTTGCTTTAGCACCATCTTCTCTTTTTTGCTGCATTTTAGACCTGTGACTTTCTAACAAAATGATTTGCTGGCCCAAAACTTCAGCCTGATCTTGCAAAAAAAAAAAAAAAAAAACAAAAAAACGTAGAGTAAGAAGATGTACCCATAAGACCTAGTGCTAGAGACTCTACCGTTTTGAGCCTCTGTTTTCTGAGAAAGTAGAGCAAGGTATTGAAACAGAGAGTGGCTCTGCCGTTTCCTAGAGATGTGGCCTGGGACAAGTGTCTTACCTTTTCTCAACCTCAGCATCCATATCTATAACAGGAACAATGACAGTACTTACCACGAAGACCAGCGTGGAGCCCTCAGGACCACCTGAGCCCATGGGAGTGCCGTGTAGGAGTGGACATCGTCACTCTGTTGTCTCATTGGTTCATGGGGTCTTAACAGCAGGTACATAGGACGGTTGTGAGGAGCAAGTGACCAGATGATTCTGAAGGATGAAGCACACAGAAGGTGCTAGAAACTGAGGGTTGAGTCTAGTGCAGAGAAAAGAGGCTGACCAGAGAGGCCTCCCTGGATTGATTTGGGGAGTCTGAATGCAGAAAGTCAAGTCTTGTCTCTGCCAATTACCAAACTTGTATTACAGCGATCTAGCTGTGAACTTGAGCAGTTTATTGTTCTAGGAGGAGATATTGAGGGAAAGGGAAAAGGTCTAGCCCGAAGCGGGGTGTTGCTGAAAGCAGAATGCGCTGGGTCAGGCGGAGCTTTCTAGCCTCAGGCAAACTTGTCCTTCATTTGGCTGCCCTTCCCTCTTCTGTCAAAGGATATGTCCCAAGTTCTATCTGAAGCTCGTATCAAGCAATTTAATCTTGTTTTAGGTACCACTTCCACCTGATGCTGGTGGGAATGTAAAAAGGCATAATTACTCAAGTGACTATTTGAGCATCACCTAGCTCAGATGATGTATGTGGCCACTGCTTTATGCTATGTCTCCATAAGTTTATACTTATTATGTTCCAGGTACTGTTCTAGTTGCTGGGGAAATACCAATGAATAAAACATAAAATCCCAGCTGCCAAGGAGTTGATTTTCTGGCAGGGTCTAGGAAAAATAGTAATAATAAAAAAATGCTCAGAACCGAAAAAGTAGTGAGGCTGTGATTTTACATAGGTGTGCAACCTACCATCTGATTCTCCATTCGGTGGGAGCTTGGCCTTATCCTCAGTGCAGCGACTGGCACGCAGTAGGTCCTGTGCATAGGCAGAACCTGGATCCCGAAAACACTGATTTGGATGCAGCATGTGCAAAGTCAGCACGTTTTCATCTTAAGTGAATTATCTCTGATGGCTCCCAGAGCAGACCTGGGATGATTACACGACCGTTATTTTAAAGCTGAGAAGCTCATGGGATATGAGGCACATCTCCTCCCAAACCAGGCCCGCGGCTGAGGCCACAGAAGAGGAGTAACTTGCACATTGCTGCCCCCTGGTGGTAGTATGGCATATAGCCACAACACCAAGCTGTCACCACAAAGGCATAACATCATCACTGCAGAACCGGAAATAGACTATCAATCAGTGTGGTGGCCTGATAAGGCCATAAGTTTTTTTTTTTTTTTTTCAACTACAAAAGTCTGAACGTTCTGTCCCTAGGGGACCAGAGAGTAGAATAGGAGGATGATTTCAGAGGAGCCAGTACAGTGCTACGGCACTTTTCATTTCACCACGGTACAGCAGGTCTCTGCTCAACTCTTCAGTAGTTTATAGTTATCATGGGTCAGAGGTCATGGGAGCTTAAGCTATTTTCCAGTTCTGGGATTCCAGGAATGTTTCCTAGGAAGTCCATGTGTGGACTTCAGGGACCTTCTGCACTTTAATTTGAGAACATTCCCAGAATGCATAGAGAAGTTTGAGGTCCAAATACCTCTGGAACTCTGGACCAGTTGCCCCAGGTGAGTCCATGAAATGTGTGTTTGCTTATCTTGTGGGTCTGGCTTGAATATTCTATTTCATTTATACACACATTCCCATACAGCTTGTATCAAGGTGGCTGGTAAGCAGGTGGGTTCTGTCTTGTGACCAATTTCCTAATCTCCCTGAGCCTGTAAAGGAGAAAAATAACACCTGCTAACCCAATTTAGCAATTTATATCTTTATAAATAAAGATACACATGTGAAAGAAACCAGCAGATTATCAGGCAACAATTGGGTGCTTAATAAATGCTTTCTAAAGCAAGCTTGTTCAAAACTGACATTCATATACAATTATAAAGCACTTCAAGATTCATAAGCGATATTAAGACTGTAAGCCAGAAACCATCTTTCTGGGAAAATTTGTAATTGATGTGCTTCATCCATTTTTTCCAGGTATATTTCTGTCAGAGTACTTTAAAGTCCATTATGAGGAAAATGTTGCTATCTTTTGTGTTTCAAGGTAACATGGCTGACCCCATTTCTGCATACTTTATTTCTGACTGAGAATACTGTTCTATTAGATAAGCTGATTGATATCTCCTACATTGTATATCCAGGAGAACTGTCCTGGGTCCTGCTATGTTTTGGTCTGAATGTTTGTGTTCCCCCAAGTTCTCACACTGAAACCTACTCACTGATGTGATGCTATCAGGTGTGATCATGGGCTGGTGATTGGGTCACTAGGGCAGAGTCTTAGAGTGAAATTAGTGACATCATAGGAGAGACTCCAGGGAATTGTCTTGCCTTTTCCTTCAAGTGTAGGTGCCTTCTGTGAACCAGAAAGTGGGCTCTTGCCAGACCCTAAAGCACAGGTGTCCTGATCTTGGACTTTCCAGCCTCCAAAATTATGAGAAATAAACTTCTGTTCTTTATAAGACACTTGGCTTATGGTTTTGTGTTATAGCAGCCCACATGGATTAAGATGAATCAGCTGCTTTTCTTCCTTTCACTTAAATCTTTACATTTCCTGTTTCTATTACCACAACTGTAATACGTGATCATTGTAAATAAATTTGAAATGTTATGGAAACACATGGGCTATAAAAGAAGAATTTCCCATAATCCCAAACTTCTTTTAAAAGTTTGGCATATTGTTGCATTCATTTTATTCAATGAACATATACCAACAAGAGTGTGAATGTTTTAAAAAAAGAGAATTGTACAAAAGTACTGTTCTGCAATTCCAGTTTTTAAAAACCTTATGCATCTTGTATAAGCTTTCCATCACTCTGAATTTTTCTTTCTCTATCTGTAATGGTCGTGTGGAATTATATGGTAAGGTGTACCTGTTGTAACTCCCTTTCAACCTTCCTGATGCCTTTGTTTAACAGGAGATCAAATATTCCATCCATGCAAGGTCTCTGGAAGATGGAAGAAAAAGAAACATTGAGTGGCACTATCCTTATTTGAGAGCATAATGCAGTAAACAGCAGGGAGCAGCTACACTCATGGAGGCCAAGGGGCCTGGAGGCCTTGTGGATGGTGGCATTCTAATAATTCTGTCTCACCTGCAGGAAAGATACATTTTAACTAGTGGGTTCTTATGGTTTGTAGGTTAAGCTTCATCCATATGTTATTCATTCAATCAACAAACATTTTGTGTAATATGAGATGTTATACTGGAATAAATTTCCTTAATAGATGAAAACTGGTCATTATTCTCAGGGCAATAATCAATTGCATTCCCCTTGACACAGTTCATTTGCTTTTATATGGACAAGAATATTTTGCATTATTCAGTTTCCTACAATTTTCAGAGTAGGAAAAGAGGCAGTGAAAAGCAGAGATAATCCAAAAAAGCATATTAGAATGGATCTCCAGGAATTTTTCAGCCTACTTCAAAGGCTTTCTGAATTTTTGAAGACAACGATCATACTTGCATACAACAGGAAAAATGCAGCGTGTAAACTTAAGGCCATGGAGATAAAGACAGTCAGAAGCAGAAGAGTGAACCCATGTGTAAAACAACTTTCCAACAAGCCAAGCATCCTCCCTGGCTCCAGTTAGCAGGTGCACCCTCCTTGTTCCTGGCGTGAGTCCTGTCCCTCTGTTTCTTGCCTTCAGGTTGGATTTCCTTTGGAACCAGCTTCTTCTGCATTGATGAAGGATGTCCTACTATTCTTTCTAGTTCATTCCCATGATATTGTCCTGACTGTCAGATCCTATCTAATCACAGGGGCACTTGGATGAGACTGGATAGAAGTCACCCTCTCACCAGCTGGTTCAGAAAATAGAAAAGAAGTACAGGCTTTGGGTTGAGGCTTCAAGCATCACTTTTGAAGAAAACTCAATTTCTCTCTTTGGGGTCCAGCTCTCGTGAGCACAAATGTCAGCTGAAGTAAGCTCCTTTTGGAACTTTTTGCAAAAACACTTGATTCCCAGTTTGTACACGTGATTTCTTCCTCTATTCCCATCTCTGAAGGGATTTGAGAGGCGAGGGTAGCACTGGGGATCTTAAGGCATTCCCAGTCATCTCTGAACTTCTACCTCCTCTCGGTTAGTTTCCTTTGTGAATTGTCATGATGTTTAGCAAAGTCTATCCGTGCTCTGTTCTACAATGGGCCACCTCCTTCCTTGATTTCCATCAAAACTCTCCACCCCCACAAGATCCAGATGAGCATTCTGACTTCATGGTCGTTTGGCTGCTGGGCATGGGATGACATCACAATGCAGTTCACTCCAAACCAAAGGCTAGTAGGAGCTTCCTTTCCTTCAGTGTCTCTTCAGCTGCTCCTGTTGCTTGGCGCCCCTCTTTCCTTTGGGTTTCTTCCTCTCTTTTCTTCATTTTCTTTGCAAAGGAACTCAACTTATTTCCAGCTTCTGTTGCCTCCTTTAAGTTCAAATCTAATTTTTTTTAAACATACATTCATGAATCCAATGTAGTTGTGTTCTGGATGAGGTACGCAGAAAAATTTATCAAACAAAATTTAAGAGTGCAAGAATTAACAGGGTTGTTGGATAGGGAATAGGCTAAGAAATGGGAAACTGGGCCCCATGAGCAGTGTGAGGTCACACAGAAACACACGGTAGTGCTGCTCCTGCACAGGATGTCCCAGGTGGCACCACCTGACACTGCGGTGCACATGTGGTCTTCTGGGGCCCCGCTGCTCCGCACCCTGGGAATCAAGATCGTGATGAATGTCCACAACGACGCAAGATGCTCTAGCAAACGAAGAACGGCCTGTTCTGCCTTCTCTCTCTCTCCAACCCCAGGCTGTGCTTTGACAGGGATGAGCACACAATGTTCGCCTCTCTCCGCTCTTCACCCACCCAGCCTGCTCCTTAGATGCACAGTTGATTGCAATCTTTATTTCCTGCAATCATCCCACTTTTAAGTATTTTGTTCTCCATGACTGTATTGCACCTCTTCAGTCTGCATGACAATCCTGTTAAATAGGTCCTATTGTTCTCCATTGTACAGATGAAAAATCAAAGCCTTGGGAACATGATGGGACTCAGAGAGAATCGTGCACTAGAGAATAGTGGAAATGGGTTTTGAACTCAAGGCCATCTGATTCCCAAGCCCACATTCTCATTTTAAAGTTAATTTTTATTTTTATCAAAATTACACACACACACACACAGAGTTTAAGAACCAAATTGCTATTCTGTATTTGCCTCCATGTCTCTATATAAAATGATTGTGTTATCACTTCTTGATCTGTTTGGACTCCAGCCTCTTGCTCTAACTGTTGGAGCTAAGGATTTAACTCTTCGTAGCTGCTGCTTCTGCTATTATCACTGCCTCCAAACCTATCACAACTCTACTATAATTTTCCTTAGAAACTAATATCAATATTCAATGGATATTTTATAGTAACTATGTAAACTATTGACAGCTAAGCTGTGGAATATATTCTATGATGCTATTGTAAATAGTATCTTTGCTTGAATTGCATTTGTTTGTGATTGGTGATTAGAAATCAAATTGATTTTGTTCTATTGATTAAGTATATAAGAATCTTGCTGTGTTAGCTTATTAACTTGACTCCATTCACCTACTCCTGACACATGTGTTATTGTTATTGGTTCCCTTCATATTTCAAACCCTAGAGGAAGTTTTATTTAACAGTGTCAGTATTCATTTAGATTTATACATGTCCATTGTTTTTCCTTCCATATATCTTTGAGCTTTCATGGGAGACATTTTCCTTCTCTCCGACATTCCTTTTAGTCTGTCCATCACAAATTTTCTCCACTTTTTCTGTAAGTGTCTTTCTTTTGCCTTTGTTTTTAAAGATTATTTTCTGTTGGCGTAGGAATTTGAGTTAGTGGTATTCTTCTCCAGCATTTGGAAGACATCACCCTATGGATTTGGGGTTTTCATTGTTCTTGGTGAGAGCCAGCTAAGGGTAGTACATGTTTTGAGGCCATTCTGTTATGATGAATTTAAATTTTATTATGATATCCAGGCTGCCATTTGTAGTGCTTCTTGGATCTGTGGCTAAGTATCTTTCCATGGCTGTTTACAATCCATTTTAGTCATTTGGTCTTCCAATACTGCTTCTACACCATTTTTTCTATCTCTATATCCAGGATTTAATTACTTGCCTGTAGACCTTTCCACTCCTCCTGGTATATCTAACACCTTCTTCCCTTGTATGTTGCGACCCTTTTATGTCTCCATCAACATTTCCTCTTGACTTAGCTTCTGGTTTACCGATTTTCTCTTAATCAGTATAATTTTTTTTTTTTTGGTACCCAGTATAATTTTTAGCAAGGCCATTTACTGAGTTCTTAGCTGATCAGCACATTGGCATGACTCACCATTGATGGTGTTGACTTCAGTCACTTGGATAAGGTGCCAAGTCCCAGGCTCCTCACTGTGAGGCTACCATTGCTTTTTCCTTTCCACACTGCTTCAATAGAAGTGGGACACTAAGTCCAGCCCATATTCAAGGGTTAGGAAATTTGTGGGCACAAGCTGAAACCATCACAACCCTTGATAAACAACATGGAGGGGGCTCTTGAGGCTACTCCAGCACTCAGCTGCTCTTTGAAGCTTCCTCACTACTTGAGCAAGCCTCAGAGGACCTGGACCACCACAGTCGTTCCTTTAGTGAGTCGATGATGACTGTCAACTTCCCACAGTTCTTCTCCATTCGTGATTTAGAATTTTCCATGAGGAAAATTTGTCCCATCTCCCTCAAGGACCAAGTTACTCAAGAACTTAATGACATTACCGTGGACTCATGAATTCTTATTTCATTCCTTGTGTTATGGTTCAATACTGCCTTTATTTATTTTGTGCTTAACTTATTACAACTTTGTCATTAGAAGCTCCTTCAGATTGGATTTTTGGACAGGTCTTAACCTTAATTAAAAAAAAAAAGTGTAGAGCCGGGTGTGGTGGCACAAGCCTGTAATTCCAGCACTTAGGGAGGCTGAGACAGGAGAATCGTGAGTTCAAAGCCACCCTCAGCAACAGCGAGGTGCTAAGCAACTCAGTGAGACCCTGTCTCTACATAGAACACAAAATAGGGCTGGGGATGTGGCTCAGTGGATGTGGCCCTGAGTTCAATCCCCAGTACCAAAAAAAAAAAAGTTTAGCTTTTATACTTGCTATGTGGTAGCATCTCATGGTTTCAATTTGCATTTTTCTGATGAAAAATCATATTAAGCATCTTTTTGTTCATTTATTTGATGACTGCATATTTTAAGGGGCTTTTAAGATCTTTTTAATCTTTTAAATTGGGTTGTTTCTTATGGAGGTATAAAGGTTGTGAACACAAATTCATTATCAGATATTCTCAAATATTTTCTCTCAGCCTAATTTTTCATTTAATAGTGTTTTTTTTGCAAAGGGAGTGTTTTTAATGTTGACAAAATTGGTTTATCAATCTTTTTCTTTAATAGAATATGATTTTGGTGTTATATCTAAAAACTTGCCATCAGACTCCAGATTGTCAAATTTTCTCCTATGTAACCTCCCATAAGTTTTAAAATTTCACATTTTACATCTAAGTCTGGTTCATATTGAGCTAATTGATACATTAGGTATGAGGTTTGTATTGAAGTTTATTGTTTTTTATATGAACACTTAGTTGTCTTAGCAGATCGTGCCTCTATTGAATTACTCTCATTACTATGTTAAAATCAGTTCACTGTATTAGAGTGGGTCTGGTTCTGGGCTCTCTATTCTGCTCCATTGATCTAAGTGGCTATCTTTTCACTAACTCTACACTGTCCTTATTACTTAGCTTTATAGTAAGTCCCACAACTCTGTTCTTTTTCCAAATGGTTTTTGGGTAATCAATTCTTTACCTTTCCATAAGAAAGTTTGAATTGGCCTAATATTTTTAGAATCAGCTTAAAAGAATTCGCCTGGGATTTTTATTGGGACTCTACTGAATTTTACCCCATTCCACTTGTCTGCCACTGTGACCATGGAGGAGGGACATGGGGGTTCTTCAGACAAACCCATGGTGTCCCATCTTAGCCCCATCTTTCCCTCACTTGGCAAAAGACATGGTACTGTTGATTCTTGAGACTTTTTGACAATGTACATTTTCTTTGGTGTACATCTGATGGTCTCTTGCCTTTGCCTACTGCTTTTTAGGATTTGATATCTTGGAGTCTTTTAATCCAAATTGATGACTCTTTCTTCCACCTTAAAAAGTATTATGGAGATGTGTCCTCTTTTATTCTTTTTGTCTTTGTGAGCTTATCCCCTTAAAATAGTTTTGGTTATTTTCTTTTTAGTGGAGTTTCAAAAGAGAACAAAAGCTCATATATGCAGCAAAAAATAATCTTTAACCAGTGTTCTATTATGCTGCACCATTTTCCACTGGTAACACTTGGAAAAGGGTGTTAGTGTCTGCATGTAAGTGAAACATGAATGTTATGAGAATAGTTGTAGTTAGAAAAAATAAAATGCTTCATTTAAAAAATTTTTATTTTTCCTGTTGAACTGACACATAATGGTGGTGCATGTTTATGGGGAACAGTGTGACAATTTGATGGTTGTGTACGATGTGTAACGATTGTACCAGGGCAATTAGCATTCCCATATCTTTATAATTTTACATATTCTTTGTGTTTGGAGACTTAATCCCTCCTGTCCTAGTGTTTCATAAAATATACAATAGTTCGTTGTAAACTGTCGTAACCCTACTGTGCTGTCAAGTGCTATCACTTGCTCCTCCTATCTAGCTCTATTTTGGTACCCGTTATCTAATCTCCCGTCTCTCCATCTCTCTGTCTCTATCTGCTGTTGATTCTCCTTCCCAGGAAAACTCTGACAAATGCAAAGAGTTATACCCACCAGCATCATACAGGATACCAGTTTTGCTTCTTTAGACTCTAGATGCTAATAAAAGTATTTTAATGAAGGCATCTGAGTTTTTGTGTTTCTTTCCACTAGTGATTTAAAATGAGTCCTGTTGATTTCTGATATGACAATGAGTATTTCATTTGACTCTATTTAGAATCAAATCTTTCCAAACATTCTTCTTAGTTTTGATAGAAAAACAAAACCTTGGACTTTGTTATTTAATGCTGCTATAACAAGTTGCCACAAATTTAGTGGCCTAAAACAACACAAATATGTTAAGTGGCAAACCTGAAGTTAGAAGTCCAACAGTTCTCACTGGGCTGGAGTCGAGGCTGGGCTGCATTGCCCTCTGGGTGCTCCAGGGGAATGTGTTCTCCTGTGTCAACCTGCTTTGACTTGAGGCCTTCTTCCCCCATTTTTAAAGCCAGGAAACTCAGGCTGATTCCTTCTCATGTTGTGCTCTCTCTCTCTTTCTCTCTCTCTCTCGTTCTCTAAATTCTTCCAACCTCCTCCACTTTTAATGTTCTTGGCATTGCATAGGGTCCCTTTGTGTAATTCAGGATAATCTTCCTGTTCCCAAGGCAGCTGATTAGTGACCTTAATTCTCCTTTGCTATGTCATCTGGCATATTTATTCTGCGGATAAGGATTTGGGCATTTTGGGGGGACCATTACCCTGCCACAGAGCCCATACTGTTTCCTATCTTGAGTCACATTCTCTTGAGCCAGTTGCATAACTGCCTTATAAACCAGGCTTGGGAGCCATTATGGACTGGACATTTGTACCCTCCCTCCTCAATCCATATGTTGAAAACCCTAATTCCCAGAGTGATGTATTTGGAGATGGGAACTCTAGCAAACTAATTAAGGTTAAGATAAGAGTAGAGCCCTGATCTGATAGAGTTTGCATCCTTATAAAAAGAGACGCCAGAGTTTGTCCTGTCTTTCAGCTCAGTCACTGAGGAGGGCCCTGTGAGAAGCCAGTGAGAAGGCATCTGCCTACCACCAAGAAGACAGCTTGTGCCAGACACCAAAGCTGCTGGAATCCTGATCTTGGATCACCAGTCTCCAGAACTGGAGCAAATTACTTCCTGTTGCCTACGCCAGCTAGTCACTTCCTGTTGCCTAAGCCAGCATTTTGTTTGGAAGCATAAGTAGACTAAGACAGGCATAAACACCACCTTCCTTCGGTCAGGGTAACTTTGAAATGACAGGAGCAGAAGTATGCAGAGTGGGCTCTGAGCAGGGCATGTTCAGCTTACCTTGCCCTCAGTTGATTTATTTATTTTTTTAAAGGAAATGAGCACTAGTTAAAACAGTGAATCAGGAAGCAGAGAATTGATATGAATTCCTTCTTTACTCTTCCATAGGACTGTGATCAAACTCTTTAAGTTTTGGAACCCAGAATGCACAAATATAGTTAAATTGTAAGCAAATGGCATTGCACGTGCGCATGCACGCATACACACATGCACACACACACACACACACACACACATGCATTTTTCTGGGGAGGGAGCCTGTAACTTTTATTTCATCTGAAAAGAATTTTACCCACCAAAAGTTTAATCCTTTTCATGGGTCTGTTGTGTTTTTGTTATTTGGGAACAGTCCATTTCCACTCTTAAACTTGAGACTTTCATAACAGAAACTCTTACCGATAGATTTTACAACCAACCCCCAGCACTTACCACTCTGCCTGGTGCATAGTATGTGCTCAATAAATATTAACTTATTGTTAAGTTGGACCATTGCATTTGTGAGTTGAGGCATTACAGACTTAGGTCTGGTAATGACCTAACCATACGGTTTCAGTTTCAGCCACTTTATTCCAAAAAAAATCTAAACATGTTTATAATAATATACTACTCATACAGCTTCATGCCAAGTGGTGACACTTCATCCTTTAAGAAGAAAAAAGCCTAATTCACTTTTAAAAATTCATTCTGGAGTTTTTAAGAGGTGTTCCAGTGTTCTGTGGTCAGGTCATGCCCATGCCTCCAGCTACATTTCTTCACCGTGGACCCCGAGTTGGCACCAATGCCTTGTTGAAAATATTATCAGTGGTGAGAGACCTGCACTGAGAACTTTATTAGCACAAGTGCGGGTCCCTAGGAGGAACCGAGGGTAAGAAGTTGACTGATTACAAGGCTGCTCTGTCTAGGAATTTAAATAGCTGGCCCTTTAGATTCACTGGGCCTGTGACTTAAACCACTAAAATACTTTGCTCTTAACAACACTGGAAGAGCTCTTCAATTGTGCTTCTCCATCGACTTCTCACTGGAGCTGATTAACACTGTCAAGCAATGTGTTTGTAATTACTAAATGGCTGGGAGGCTTGGGCCTCAATGTGTGTGTTCAGCAATGCCAAATGACACACCATTTCCTCAGTCTTGGAAAAGACTAATATATATATTTTTTTGTTTTTTCAGGGCTGAGAATTCCAGAATTATCAATCAAGAATTGGATAGAAACTTAGGGCTCATCATGTCCAGCAGTGGAAAAAAAATTCCTTCTATCACAACATGTTTCAAACATTCTTAAACTCCCGATCATAGGAAGAAGTACCCCACAAGTGAACACACATACACACATTTTAAAAGGAGTTTACAATGCTTCTGATATATATTGATAATTCTAACTTTATTCAGTTTGTTGACAACTGATGTTTATCTGTTTTATTATAATTTCTCTTATTTATTGTATTCTGGTCATGTGTATATGCGATGTAATATTTGAAAGACAGAAGGTAGGATGTATGTCAGTACTGGCTGTGAACCCAGTAAATTGACTTCATGTCTCACTCATGTGTTGCCGTTTGGAGTTTGTGGATGTGGGATGACAGAATTGCACTTAGGTGTCTTGTCATTCCATTCTCATTGGACAATTAGAGCACTGAGAATTTAAATACTTTATAAGCAGCATTCATATGTGCAATACTTTTAAATTTAAAAAAATTTAATTGAGAAATAAATACTGAATATCTTCAAGGTATATACAATGCAATGATTATATATGCATATGTATCACGCAATGATATTCACAATCAAGTTGATTAGCGTATCTATCACCCCCCATGCTGGACACCCAGAACATGCTTAGCTTGTCACTGAGAGTCTGTGCACTTCGATGACCGTCTGCCTATCCCACCCCCACCACTGTTGGCACACCACTGTGTTAACCATGGTTCTACTTTCTGCTTCTGTGAGTTTGACATTTTTAGATTCTATGTGTAAATGAGGTCACTGTCTCTATCATTCTGTGTCTGGCTGTTTCACTGAGCATAACGTCCTCAGGCTCATTCATGTTGTCACACATGACAACATTTCCTTCCTGAAGATATGACATATATAATACTTTTGAAGAGCTGGCTTCTAATAGTGCCATCTTATGTCATGCACTGGTCTAGGCTTAGGATAAAACACTTTCTATCTGTAAGAAATGTTCCTTGTAAGTCAGACTTGAACTTGGGTAAGTTCCAATCTCAATATAGACAACCACCTTGCTAGTCAGACTATCAGGATTGTCCAATATCATTAGGGCTTACCCTCATTTGATGTAATTTCAGAATCCTAAAGTGCTACACTACTCAGTTGAAAGTATTTTTTAATGTAAAGTTCCTCTCAAAATTTGTGGCCAATCTGATTAAGTAAATTTTGTTGACATGATCTAAAGTCTACTTGCAAATTTTACATTGTTAATTTATTTTCATAACATTATATTAATCTATGATAAATTATAACATGAACAATATCATATAATTAAGGTATTAATTTTAAAACATTTTTTCTACTGTTACATTTCACGTAAAAGCTTTATCCAATTCTCCATATGCCTCTTTGATGTCCCTTTTTGATCAGTGCTAAATTTGTGGAGAAAAAGTTTGCTTTGGGTTCACGGCTTCAGAGATTCAGTCGATGGCTGGCAGACTCCATTGCTTGAGACCTGAGGCGAGGCAGAACACCAAGGCAGAGGGGCATGGTAGAGGGGTACTGCTCAGCTCCTGGTATGCAGGAGACACAGTAAGAGCATGGATCCCGGCACACAATAGAATCCCCGAAGGCACATCCCCAGGGACCTACTTCCTCCAGCCATACTCCATTTTCCTATTATTTACCCATCAAATGGATTTATCCACTGATTAGAACAGAAGTCTCGTAACCTAATCATTTCACCTTTGAACATTTCTGTGTTACTTAACATGAGCTTTTTGGGGGAACATTTCATACCCAAACCATAACAGATAGCACATCATCATTCTCATCTAAGTTGCTTGAGAGTCAAAACTTGGATTCATTATATTGTCACTGGTTTTATCCCAAGCCATCAATGTTCCTTTTCACGTTTTTTCTTTCATTCTCTGTGTGTAATATTTACATGGCAACCATTTAGCAAATTATGTTTTAAAATAGCTTTTTGAGATCTAATCTACATATGATGTTATGGCTTAGATATTAGGTGTCCAGCAAAAGCTCATGTGTGAAACAATGCCAGAGAGTTTAGAGGTGAAATAATCAGCTTATGAAAGTCTTAACCTAATCAGTGCATTAATTCCATGATAAGGATTAATTGGGTGGTAACTGTAAGCAGTAGGGTGTGGCTAGAGGAGATAGGTCATTGGGGATGTGCCTTTAGGGTATATATTTTATCCCTGTGAGTGAAGTAGACACTGTCTTTTCTTCCTGGTGCTATGTTCCCAGTTGTTTTCCTCTGCCACACCCTTCTGCCTTTCTGTCCTGCCTCACCTCAGGCCCAGAGGAATGGAATTGACCATCCATGGACTGAGACCTGTAAAACTATGAGCCCCAAATAAACTTTTCCTCCTCTAATTGTTATTGTCAGGTGTTTTAGTCAAAGTGGCAAAAAAGCTAACTAAAACAGAAATATAATTCTGCATTTAAAATGTGTAAATTGATGGTTTTAGTGTGTTCGCAGAGCTAGGCAGTCTTCAGCCCTCAGTTTTAGCACATTTTCATCATCCCCAAGAGAAACTTCCTACTCTTTGCAGTTGCTCCATAGTTCATCCCCAACCCCCAGTCCTAGGCAAGCACTGATCCGTTTCCTATCTCTATGGATTTGTCTACTCTGGAGATCTCACATAAATGTCAGTATATGTGGAAGTATGCAGTGTGTTTCTTTGTGATTGGCTTCTTTCACTTAGCATTATGTTTTGAAGGCTCATCCATGTTATAGCATGCATAAATTTTTCATTTTTTAATTTAAAATTGTTTTAGAAGTCATCTTTAAAAGTCATGTTTAAAATGATAAGCAGTGCTTCTATCTGGAAAATCATACATCCCCACCCCAGAAATAATTGGTAGATCCTTATTAAATTCCCCTTTTCTTTTAAAAAATCCAAGGAAAGGTGGACATTGAAAATCAACATTGAGTACATTTCTGGCTAATTGCATCTTAACAAATAGTCCTTTGTTCCAAATAAAGTAATAAGAATGACTCTTCTAAGAAAACTTGCAAACCCTTGAAAATAAAGCAAATTCCTTTTTCTCGAGAAATAATTTTGGAGGAAAGCCCCCATATGTATAGGTATGTGTGTTACGTAGTGAAAATCAAGGGGTCATGTGATCTTCTAGGCAACCAAAGGATGGAAAGCAGTATTTCTTGCAAACTTAACCCACAGCCGTGCATGCTTAGAGCTCGGCTTGTCTTGTCTTATTTCATCTCCACAATTCTCTGTGAAGCAGGAAATATCTTCACTAAAGAAACGGAGGGAGCCCCTTGGCCTCACCAACTTGGCCTTTTCCTGAGTGCCATCTCTGATCAATTCTTTTTATTCTGATTTGCACAGCATGCATCTCACTCACTGCCATGGTCTGAGTGTGTTGCAAATTCATATCATGCAATCTGTCACTGAGGTAGTTCTGAGAAGTGAGACCTTCAGGGAGTGACTGAGTCCTGATAGTGCAGCCCTCGTGGACTGGAGTCGGACTCTTGTGAAAGAGCTCGAGGGAGTGGGACTGCTCTCTCCTGCTCATCTCCCATGTGTGGCTATGGTTTGTTCCTTTTTGCTCTTCTGTCTTCTGCTGTGTGAGGACGCAGACACATTGAACATGCCATCACCTTTATCTTGGACTTGCCAGCCTCTAGAATTTTGAGAAGATAAACTTCTGTTCTTTATACATAACCTAGTTTTGTTATGGCAGTGTAAAGGACTAAGGCGTTCCCCAGGAATCTCAGTCAGGAGCTCACACGAGTCTTCCAGTGTGGTGTCTTGGTGTTGAAGTGCTCTGTGGCTGAGACAGAAAGGCTTACTAAATATCCTCTGTGCTCTGCTACCGATTTTTTATAGTTAGGACACTCATATGATGCATTCTGACCAAGTGGCTGTGAGGGAAAGTGTAACTTCCAGTTGGAAATAGGAGGGGATGCAATGAGCTTCCAAAATCTCCTCTGTTGCTGAGAGTGCCCTGAAGTCATGAGCCAAGATGACATAGCTACCAGACAGTGATGCTTCCCTAAGACTGGATCCGTGAGAGTTTGGGAAACAGAGTCTGCTTGACTAAGCTGAACAGGGTAGTGGTATGAGCAAGATATAAGTGGGCATAAGTCCTGAAATGTCAGTTTTAATTTGTCTCTGCAGCATAACCTATCTACTTCAACATGAAATACCTTAGACTTCATTTCTTTTTAATTCAATCAACTTTTGTTGAGAACCAACTGTGTGGGCTAATAATTACAGACTTCATGAGCGTAGGGATCTTTGAGTGGGTGCTCAGTAGACAGCCTCCATTTCCCCCCACTGAATGCTGAACCAAATGAGAAACAGCAGAGCTCACAGGCAGGGGCCCACATAGCACCTTGAAAAAGCCTGATATTGCTGATATTTGAGAAATCGGGCCAGTCCGATTCATAGCACAGCCCCCACTATTGGAAAGATGAATCGACCCAGTGACATGGGGCAATTTTGGCATGAAGGAGCCAGTGCTCACCGCAAACCTTTCTCCTAGGAGAAAGCTGAGAACATGGAGCCAAACTACAACGTGCTAATTTTTCCTTCTAAACTCTCCACTCAGAGCATCATTCCATCTTCCCTGGGGAACAGAGAGGCTTTGAAGTGCTACACTAATAGCTCCCTCCACATGCAAGGCAATCAGGAATGAGAAAGCTTTCTCCCTAATGATAGGGTTGCTCTAGCATAGCTCTTCATAAGTGCCAAATGTTGTTGATGGCGCGACGACAGATGCTGGGACCACTGGCTGAAGGACACAGATCCAACTCTTGATGTGCTTAAATCCTGATAAGGGAAAGAGACAGGTAGAGAGAACCTGCAACAGAAGTAAGGGGTCGGTCCCTGGTTAGTTGCAAGTCACCCTGAGAACGGCAATGAGCATCACCCGAGTCTGACTAGAGGAGGAAGTGGTGTCTGAATGGTGTCTGTGCATCAGTTGGGGATTGTTTGATAAAGAAGGGAAGCAAGCAGGAAGCAGGGAAACAGGAAAGGGAAATGCAGGAGAAAATTATGCAGAAGGTGTGAAACAGCGTAACGTATTGAAAGAACTGCTTTGGGGCACAGGGTGAGCATTAGGGTCAGCAGGACCAGGGTATACTGAGATGAGGCTCAGAGAGCATAGCCACTGTCCTGAAGGACTCTCATGGATTTTAAGTGAGGGTGTGACATTCAAATTTCTCCTTGCTATGCTCAGAACAAGATAGATCTCAGAAGAATTAACACTTAATAGGGGTTCACCTATAAATCAGGAAAAGGTTAAACCATGAGGTCGATTTTGGACTTGGAAGTGGTATGGATGGCACTTCAAGCCATTGGGCTGGAAGATTCACAGGGCGAGTGCAGGTGGGGGAGGTCAAGGATACTGGGAGATGCCCTGCAGCCCTTCAAGTCATTGGGAAGAAATCAGAAAAAACAAAAATATTGAAAAGACATTCTCTTGATATGGTGAGGAGCCTAAAGAATGTCAGCATGTGGACCCCCAAAGAAGCTGGTGTCATGGGACAAGGGAGGACCAAGAAGGCCAAATGCTGCTGTGAACTCAACGGCCACAGGACAGAGAAATGGCCGGTGAATTTGTCATCTGCAGGTCACTGCCGGCTTTGACAAGGGCAGTCTCCGCAGGTGCTGGCAAGAAGGCCTGCATGGGAAGGAGGAGGTCTGGGGTGATGAGGAGGCAACTGCAGATAGGGATCTCTTCTGGGAGTTTTGCTGTGAAGATCAGCAGCTGAGAGTGCAGCAGCGGGGAGAATTCAGGTGGTCCTGAGAGCTCTTTTATCTTTGTAATTGGTAGATACTTATGTGCTGATAGGGGTGATGGAGAGGAGTTCTCGAAAGATATTTGTGGGGGATTGAGTTAGCATAGAGTTTTTAAAATAAATTGGAAGGGGACACATACACACACACACAGAGTAGACTGGCTCAGGATGAAATAGAAGAAAAGAAGCACATTTAAAACCATTTGATTTCTCTTTCTCAAACAGACCCTCCATCATGGCTCCATAGCATGACTGTGGATCCCCAAGTCCCTGACATTAAGTGAGGAAAATACACTGTAAAAAAAGCTTGCCATGTGCAAAGATGCTTAGGAAAAACAACCTCTATGGTGGTGATGCAGATAACTGATGTTTATTTAGCACTTATAAAATGTCACGGTAACAACTGAAGCATGAACTCACCTTCTTTCACTCATTCTCCTCCCAATGTTTACAAAGCAAGCATTGTGGTTATTTCTACATAGAGGTGAGATTATCGAGGCTTAGTTATGGGAAACAACTTGCTTTAGATTGGAGAGCTCAAACCTGGTCAGGCTAGTGTTTGTGGCACAGTTTACCTAATCCCAGACCCACTCATTCTTACTTTGTGGGAAAGAAGTGTTTGGAAAGAATCGGCCAAAGAGGGCACCCCTGAAACTATTCATTATTCGTGAGACTGATAAAAAGGAGATCCCCTAAGGAGAACAAGCTGAACCTTAAAAAGTACCTTTGGCAAAGTAACTTCCATCTTTTTTTCATATGGTAGAATGCACTGCTCGGCATTGTTTTTCTTGACAGCAGATTACATGCTGGACTTGCCTGAGTTTCTGCCAAGTAGAATCTATTGCAATTTCAAAGATGGTTCTTAAAAGAGATGACTGTTTTGCATTTTTTATGCAGTTCCCAAAAATATGTCAGCTTTGATCTACAAAATCGCCTTGTATAAACTTCCTGCTTCTCTTCCTCTCTCTTGACTCTTTCTGCTTCCTCCATCCTTTCCTGACCTCTTGGCCAACGGCCTAGCTTCCACTGGCCTCACCCCACATTTTGTAGAACTCCTGATTGGCATCTCTACTCTAAATGTAATTTGGAAACCTCCCTCTCCACAGAGGTGCCTTGTTGAGAAGCCCCCAAAAGCTATAAAGCCATAGGACCTATCAATCAGTCACTCCAGGGAAATGGAGGCCAAGAGGCTCAGGTCTTGATGAAGCAACAATCAAAATAACAAAAGCTCTTGTATTTTGAATAGTTCTCTCTTATTATAAGCTGGCACATGGGCTAAGTGACTATAAAACACATACCTCATTTACCTGTATGCCTGAATTATGACAGTTTGAGTCATAGTGATGTGATGTTTTGGGAAATAGCCCTTCTCGGGATCTGGCTCTTCCTGTGATGCTCAAGGCTGCAGGGACACCGATGTTCCTCTGCTCACTTACCCTCATGCTGCTTCCTTTGTTTCCAGTGGCTGGGGGGACAGCCCCCATCCGGGAGGAGTAGCTCGTGGTTACTGCTTCTACCCTTTTGGCCTCAGAGGATGTTGGCCCTGTTCTCACCTTTTGCTCCCCATCTGCAGCATGGAATAGGACCAAGTACAGTACCCCACAAACAACTGGGATTGGATTGTGGGGCAGGACTGCATTGAAACTTCAGCGATGATGGAAGGGCTGTGTGAGGCGGGTAAGAACTTACCATTCCTTCCAACTGACTAACCATCCTGGGGACTGTCCTTAGACCTCCTCCTTTCCTGGCCAGGGGCCTTTCCTCCCCATGCTGGATCCATCAGAGGACTTCTCACCACAGTCATCCTCCCAGCCCAGGCTCTGGGCCCAGCTGATCCTCATGTCCAAGATTTATGCCTGACCCTGTTTCCCTTCTCAGTAGCGGCATCTTCCTAGGATAACTGAGAGAGAGGATCTTGGTCCTCTGTAAGGGAAACCACCATTCATGTGTCATAGGATGCCCAATGGCCCCAAAGAGACAACCTCACAGTAGTTCAACATCAGTACATTACCACAAAACCTATTTCTTCAATGGAAATAACCCCAGAAAGTGGGAATGGGAAGCTTCCATGCCTGCATGTGAGGAGAGCGCCATTAGGTGAGGCTCCTGGCCTTTTCCTTTTCCATTCTAAGGAAGGAGGGGGGCCAGATCTTATTGGCATGGATAGGAAGGAGCTTGGTCTCTCTGTGTCTCTCTAGATACCACTGCTTATTTGCAGGAGTGAACATTCAAGAATAAGTCTTTGCCGGAACACCCTGCAGCCGTTCAGCCCTGCCAGGGTCTGTGGTCTGGTATATTTTTTTGAATTCTAGGGTGAAGTAATAAATATTTTCATTTGTATTTACCCAATGCTTAGAATTTTCTACCAATTGGTTTCCAAACTCAAAAGGGGGAAAGGGGAGAATTACTTCAGCTGTAAACCTAAACCTGCATGTTGGAGAAAACAGCCTGAGTTTGGTGTAGCTGCGTTCAGTCTCCTGAAGTCCAGTTCCATTCATGGACATATGTATTATGTTAGTCAATCTTCACAGGGGTGGAGAAGGGCTCAGTATAGTTCTGGGCTCAGAAAATGCAGTATTCGACTTGAGCAGGCCCTCCATGTTACGTCTGGATCATTTCTGCAAAATAAGTTCTCTCCATTCTAGGAATGGTCTGAGGCTGATGGCACAACTTTCCTCTCATGCACACGGAGTATGTCTACCCTCTGCCATTTGCTCATCATCTTCTAGTTCAAGGGTGGTTGGAGTTGGGGCCATAAGTTCCTTGTAGCAACTGTTAACTTGCCCTTGTATGACATGAGCCACAGACAGCACATAAGTGACTGAGTATGGCTGTGTTCCAATAAAATTCTATTTACAAAATGAGTAGCAGGCTAACTCTGTTTGCCACTCCTGTTTTGCATTATGAGGCCCAAGCTCCTCAGGTTAGTATCAAGGGCCCTCCTTACCTGGCCCCACCGTCTCGGTAGCTTCAAGTACTATTGTTGCCTACTGTTTGCCGTTCCTGCCCCTCTACTTAGAATCCAGGGGGGCTAGTTGGTTTTCCCACCCTCCAACACACAAATATGCACACACACACCCCCTCATACATGCAGATATCCTGCTGTTTCACGATGCTGGTTTTATGTTTGCTGTTTTATCTGCCTGGAAAGAATTCCCACCTTCTTCATTTGGGAAATCTACTCATCCCTCAGGAATCAATTCTAGAATGACTCTCCCTGCTGGAAGGCTGTTCTTTGCCATCCATGACTCAGGTGGGTACCTCTCTTCTTTATTTCCATTTACTTAGTGAATTGGTAAGAAATTTTCCCTGATTATCCAGGGAGCCCTAGAGCCAGGGACTCTAGTCTCATTATGGCAACATCCCTGGAGCACAGCACAGTATCCAGCATGGTTCAGCTGCTAAATTTGTGCATGACTGAGGCATTGAAGTCAGAGCAACCAAGAGAAAAAGGGGCAGGTTGCTCAGCAGATGCTATAAATTCCAAGTTCAGAGATAGTAGAGGTCACAGGTGTATGAATAAGTCTAGGAAAGTCTAGGATTGAGGGCTGTGATATTGTGTGGAAATACTGATCCTCTAAATAATGGACTCTGAGGAATAGGTTGGCAGGTTTTATATTCTTTATTTTCTGCCTGAGTCCAATGTAAGTAGCTTCTATTTTCAAGAGCTCGCAATGCAGTTGTAGGGCAAGATATCAGCCAGGGAAACAGAGACCTGGGAAAAGAGTACATTATCCAATGTTGGGGTCTGTAGTTCAGAGTCAGTTTGGAGAAGAGGATGATGAACAGAAGCTAGAATGGCTGAAAGAAAAAAGTGGTGTTAGGGTAAAAAGACCCAAAGTATGACATTCATGCCTTTTAGAATCCTTTTTATTAATGTATAAAATATGCCACCCGAATTATTTATAGGTATTCCGCTTGATGAATTTTCACAAATCAAAACAGACCTCTGTAATCAATACCTAGGTTAAGAAACAGACTCCAGCATCTTAGAAGCCCCCTTATATTTCCTTTATCACAATCTCTCCCCCAAGGGAAACTACTACCCTCACTACTAATAGCACTCATAACTTTTGCCTATTTGTGAACTTCATATAAATAAGAAAATATATAAATAATATGGACTCTTTTGCATCTGGTTTCTTTTGCTCAACATTATATTTTGAAATTCATCCAAGTTACGCATAGCAGTAGTTTGTTCATTCTCATTGCTGTTTAGAATTCCACTGCATATGTATACCACATTTATAAATTCATTCTTCTGTTGATAGAAATTTGAGTTGTTTCCAGTTTTCCATTACTTTTTAGTACTGATTTCTTGAAAATGTATTTTGAGAGACATACGTATACATTTCTGTTGAGTATATACCTAAGGAGTAAGATAACTGGATAATAAATTACATGTAGATGCTCCTCAATTTACAATAGGGATACATTCCAATACATCCATTGTAAATTGAAAATATCATAAGTAGGAGATGCATTTAATATTCCTAACCTTCTGAACACCACAGCTTAGCTTCACCTACCTTAAATGTACTCAGAACACTCACATTAGCTTACAGTTGTGCAAAGCCATATAATGCAATATTTTATAGTAAAGCATTGAATTTCTGTTGCAGTTTACTAAATACTGTACTTAAAGTGCAAAAACAGAATGGTTGTATGAGTATGTTTTCATATCATTAAATAGTTGAAAAATCATAATTAAAATTGGGGACTGTTTGTATATATTCTGCTCTCATAAATAGCATGAATGTATTTTTCCAAAATTATTTATCATTTTATATTCCCATCAGCAGTATAGAAAGTCCCAGCTGCTCCACATCCTTTTCAACTCTTGGTTGCATAAGTTTTCTTAATGTTAGCTGTTCTAAAGTGTGTATAAGAGTTTTAATTTGCATTTTTTGATGAATAATGAGGCTAAATACCTTTCTAGAAATTAATCAACCATTTTTATAGCTTTTCTGTTAAAATATTTTTACCTTTTTGGTTGGGTTGTTGCCTTTTGCTCAATGATATGTAAGGGTTCTTTATATATATTGGATATATGTCCTCTATGAGATATATATTTCATAGTCTGGCTTGCCTTTTCATTCTCTCATTAGTTTCTTATTGAACAAAGTACATTCCCACAATTTCTAATCTTCTCTTATATGCTTGGACTCCTGATCCTCCTAGTTCACAGACTCACTGAGTTAGAAGTTCAGTTCTCTATTCCCATTTAAGATTTCCATTAAGCATACAGAGAACTTGAAAACTATAAACGAAAGAAACTTAGATGTCATCGTACTCAATTTCTTGTTTTCTTTTTGGAAAACTACAGATCATAAGGACGGGTGATTTACTCCTGATTACAGAGTCCATGAGTAGCACAGTCAGGATTAAGGCCAGAGGCTGCTATTTCCTACCCCAATGTCTTTGCATAAGCACATTCACAGTTCCTTAACTTGGAGTTTGGGAACAGAGTTTGGGGAGCGACAGCACAGTTGCTAAACTGTGTCTGCTTCTGTAAGACCTTCATTAGCCCCAGGGCCAGAAGCTAAAAGAGCAGACACTTTTGAGCCTTGGTCCCTCTGCCCCCTAAGTGGGAGCAGCAGCACATTTTGAAAATTCTCAGTAGGCATTGCTAAGCTCTGCTAGGCTGTGCACCGCTTGATAGTTACTTCTCCATTCTAAAAATAGGAAGGAGTTATTTATGTTGGCCAGAAGCTTGGGACAACAAAGAGAGATGGAAGGTTGCAGTCCACCACAGTTACACTCTAATAAGTGATTGTGAAACCCTGATTACCCCAAGTGCTTGGGAAGTTATAAAGTCAAGCAGCCATTCATCTCACCCTAAGGAGCTGGTGAAATTGCCTGTCAAGGCTGAATCCCTTCCCGCCAGGGCCAAGTGCATCTGCTGAGGCAGCAGTCTGCCTGTGGGGAGCAACAGGCGTGGCGACAGGCCATTGCTGCAGGAAGAGTCCTACAGAAAGGGAACACCCAGGGTCTCTCTCAAGCAGAGTGAATGTCAGCATTGCCCCCTGGGTCACAAGCTCTGCCTGCCGTCCTGGTATCCTCTGGGGAACATTCTGTCCCTTCCTCTGCCACCTGGTAGGCAGACTGTGTTTTTAAGAAATGAGATCTGACCAGAATTGCATTTCTACTTCAAATTGGTGCTAATTATTTGTATCCCTGCAAGACATCAGAAGGATAGGACATCACTGTCATGTCCCAAAAGTGTAGCTGGCTCTGGATAGCTGTGCTGCGGATGCTTTCTATGGTCTAATCCGAATTTTTCAATTCTCATTTCAATTCCTAAATTAAATTATCAATTCCTAAACCACAGGAAAATATGCTGGCTCTGTAAGGTCAAAACTGGCCAGACACAAGCAACTTCAAGTCGTTTGATCTCATGCAACAAACTAAGGCTATTGTGGTACTTTAAGTCCAGTAAAGGCTTTTAAAATGCTATTCCTGTGTTAAAATAAAAGCCATGCTAGTATCTACCAATTATTGAGTTCTTTTCATTACTAGCCCACCCTCTGCTCAGCACCCAATGAACTATTTAATCCTCATGACAAAGCTCTAACGTGGGCTCTATTTTATAGATGAAAAAACTGAGGCTCAAAGAGTTGAAGATTTTGTGAATCAAACACTCCTCCAGGAAGAGCAGCGCTGGGTTCAGAGCCCAGAGGCCAGATCCCAGAGCCCTGCTCCCAGCCGTTACTCCCAGCATACATCTGTGCCTCTCCGCTCAACCTCAACTGCAAGTCTAAGGCAAGAGCAGGATGCTGAGGCCCAGGTGGTGAGCCAGGCTGTGTCTTCAACACTTGCATGAAGCTTCCCCACAGCAGATGCTCAGAGAGGGTTTGCTGGGCACATATAGTAGTCGGGCATAATAAATAAAGGGACAGACTCACCTCCCTGTCCTTAGTTTCCCCTGGATGTGCACCAGCTCTGAACTAAGCCATGACCTCCCCGGCTCCAATGTCATACCCCACTGTCTTCTAGGATGGCCAGCAGGGGGAGAGCCAACACTAGCCTCCTCTGTCCTGAAAGCTGACCTCTTCCCTCTAGCCGGTGTGGCCTCTGTTACACCACCCAGCCCTTTTCTTGAACCTTGCCTGGGGATGCGGATGTTTCTGGAGAAGGTTGTCTTACTTTAATGATAAAGACAGCTTTACTTACTGAACGCATACTGAGCGCCACTGTCTTCCTTAGCTATTTTACCTCTGAGCAGTATTTAGACTAGATCCAGCTGACATGGGGAAGGGAGGTTTCACATGAACCTCCGCCACAGGATTCAGAGGGCCCTGAGCACCTGCAAAATCCTGCCCACTTTATGTGGGTTTTCAAGGATCCTGCGCTTTTATTTTTATTTCTTCCTGAGGAGAGAGGACTCAGCTTTCATAAGAATCTCAAAGGGGTGAATTGATCCAATAAGATTTAGGAACCTCCTTAGGAAGAGAGGGTTAAGGAACAGCTGCCCTGACCTGGGAGAGTCCGAAAGCCTTTCACTTTACTTAAGCCTCTGGCTTTATGACTGAATGGATCGTTCAGGCAAGAGTGGAGCGGTCAAGAGCACTGATCAATGAAGGATGAATTACAGACTCTTAAATCTGTGTTATCTAAGCTGTGTTGGAATAAAATGAAACATCCTGTACTGGCGAGATTGTGAAACTAGTTTTGTAATCAGAGGACTCCGTAAGGGTGCGGGTGGAGGTGGGGCAAGGCTGACAGGACAATGTATGCGTTTGTTTCAGAAACAGAGAGGAGCAGGGAAGTGGGGAGAAAGTTCAAGGTTATCCAAGAAGTGTGATCCTTCCTACTTGGATAGCACTTAACAGTTCACAAAGCTCCTTCATAAACATGCACTCAAAAGCTCTTCAAAATAGTCCTAGAAGGTCAGCAAGATGTAATATTATCAGCTGTCGATCTCCAAAGAAATGGAAGCACAGAAAGGTTAAGTTATCTACCCAACGTCACACCGTTTGCCAGTGACCACAGTCATATAAGATAGTTGGACAGATCTTTTCCCACTCTACTAGTATAGAATAGTTTAGTAAGAAGGACACTTAATACCAATGTGTCCCTAATTTTGGACAAAAAATAATAACAGATGGACATGATGCTGGCTTCAAACTCCAGCTTTCAAATGCCGTACTAAGTTTGAAGGGCATGGTCTGGTGGCTAACGATGTGGGTTCTGGAGCTGGACCGCCTGTTCCACCCCAGAGTCAGACCCGGCTAGAGGATGTGGACAACCTGGCTGTGCAAGACAGTCACTGTCCATGAGCGACCCTCACCCGGGAGGCACAGGAATCATGAATAAATACTCCAAGTCTCGTGACCCTTCGTGACGTCACCCTGAGGACAGCCCCACATGGTTTCTCGGAAGGGCACCTACCGGCAGCCCAAGCCTCCAGGACTTCCTTTCCTTTCCGTCTCTTCCCCAATCTCTCCCTGCATCTCCTAGAATGGCCTTTGTTGTCACTTTGGGTCTTACAAGAAAATGTCAAGATAGTATCAAATATGCAAGGAGCTTATCAGCGGGGAGAGGTCTGTTTTAGAACAGGGGAGGCGGCAGGAGAGTCTTCAGACCGGGTTCTGGTCTGAACCCTGTGGAGGAGAGCGAGAGAGGAGCATGGGCTGAAGACTCTCGCATGGCTTGCAGCTCTAGAAACGTTCTTCTAAGCCCATGGGGTCATTGAGCCAAAGTCACCGGGTTGAGGAGTCCTGCGGTGTACAGCAAAAGGCTTTCATTATGCCCTGTGTCCAAATCCTGCAGAGGAAGAAGCGTGTCCTCACTGTGGATATGCAGGTATGTCCAGAAGGGCGGCAGCTGGGCCACCACTCAATCACACATCTTTCAACAGGAGCTCTGAGTGGTCCTTTTCCTACATCTTCTGGACTCTGGGCCTGATTCTGGGGATTTCAATTTAAGTCATAGCTTAACAGTTAACTGCTATGTGGATGAACGAAAAAAAGTTTCCTTCACCCTGACGGTCAACATTCACAGAAAGCTAATAATAACTCTCATGCCAGCTGCCTCCCGGCAGCTGTGACCTGAATGTCCTTAGGAGGTCCTGAATCATGTGTTTGCAGAGTCCAGGTCCTCATCAGTTTCTTTTGAGGGAAAAATCAAGATGAGACAGAATGAAGCAGGAAACGGAGGAGCAGACATAGCTGAGCCCTGGCGTCCTGGGGGGCATCAGTGGGCATCAAAGAGGGCATTCACGGGAATGGGGAGGGGCTATGTGCTCCGCTCTGTCAATCACCAGCTGTGTGACCTTGCTCACGTCACCCTGAAGTTTTCAAGAATCAATGTAGCATGTGGAGAATCTGCCCCCAGTTTCCATGAGGACTGAGGGAAAGTCCACAGAAAGTATTTCACAAGCTCCACTAAAAAATGTTGGGTTTCATTTTAAGATCCCACGTCAAACACAGCTATCGCCTCCTGCATTTCCCCCAAATCCCTAGAAATAATACAAATAGGAATATTTTGAAAATTAATAAGCCTAAAATTATTATTCTAAACTTAAATGCCCAGAGGTCTGTGGTTATTATAATATCCAATATTGTCTAAACATCAATTTCAAGTGTTTCCTCATAGGAATTAGGGCCTGAGAGATAATAAGTCCCAGAGGAAGCAGCTGCTCAGTAAAGCAGAGCTGTGATTTTTTTTTTTTTTTTTAATGTCATGGACAGAAGAGGAAAGGGGAGGGGTTGTCACTGGAGAGATGCACTGGCTGAGCTGCCCAGCCTAGCCATTAGCTGCCTCCTGCAAGCCAGCACAAAGCAGAGCTGAGAACAATGTGCCAGCCAGCTGGGAGCAGTCTGCTGGAACGTACGAGGTGCATTAAGTGACTGTCCCCATCCGTGTCTTACAGGTTTCCATCTGATAAGGGACCAATTGGTCTGGATCATGTTTCAGAAAGCAAAGGAAACAGAAAGACGCCTTCACTCTTGTGCTTTCCAGATACTGTCTCACCTTCTGTGCTGCTGCTTTAGAAGTAAACTGTTCTAGAAAATTAAAAATCACAACTACCGGGGCTGGGATTGTAGCTCAGGGGTAGAGCACTTGCCTCGCATGCGTGAGGCCCCGGGTTCGATCCTCAGCACCACATACAAAGCAATAAAATAAAGACATTGTGTCCATCTACAACTAAAAAAAAAAAAATTAAAAAAAAAAAAATCACAACTACCTATGGAGATCTCCCATGGACTAATGGGAGAGACTTTGTTCACAGAGAAAATCGAAGATCAGAAAGTTAAGGGACGTCAATGCAGGGTTCTGGACTTGTATGGAAAGCCCAGTTAAATTTGAATGTCAGATAAACAATAATTTTAGTATATGCGTGTCCCATTCAATTAATAACTTTTAATATAGGCATTTTGTGATAAAATAAAAATTAAAATATAAAAAATACTCAAAATTTTTGTTGTGTATTAGAAATACAAATTCAGCTGGGAAACCTATACTTTCCACTTCAACAAATGGTCACATCTAAATCCAAGATGTTCTAGTTATGAAGTTTTCTACTTCATTATACCAATCCCCAAATATAAGAATTAAATATGGGCAAATTTTTTTTATGACATTTCTCATTTCACATGTTGCTAAGCCCTTCTTTAACAAATCATTTACATAGAATCCTTATCTCAGAGTGATTTTAGAGGAACCACTTTTGCATAGCAAGAGATTTTAGGGTCCCTTATTCACTACTGTCCCCCAACATTACATGGGAAGCTAGTGGCCCCCAAAACAGGGACAATACTGACTTCTTTCAGCCTATAGGTAGGGAGAAAGAGTAACAACCACACAGTCTGTTTGCAGAGGCAGCATGGAAGTTTCTAGCAGCACTGCCCAGCATCTACCCAGAGGCAATGGCAGTAAGAGCCCACTTCTCTGGCTCACATTTTTCTTTTCTTTCTTTCTTTTTTTTTTTGGAACTGGAGATTGAACTCAGGGGCACTCGACCACTGAGCCACACCCACAGCCCTATTTTGTGTTTTACGTAGAGACAGGGTCCCACTGAGTTGCTGAGCGCCTCGCCGTTGCTAAGGCTGGCTTTGAACTCGTGATCCTCCTGCCTCATGCATTTTTCTTAGCTGTGTAGCTTCCAAGTCTTATTCTCTGAATTCTCGAGAAACCCTGTGTCATCCACTATGCTTTTCATTGGTTCATTTCCTACTTGGGTTTCCCAAGGGGAATACCAGAAGTGGTGTGCACAGCTGTAGGCCCTCAGCAGACTGTTGCCACTGGGCTGGTTGTCTGACCTGGTTTGGGCTGCAGACGGAGAAAAGTCATCTAACCAAGGGATGGGATTCTGACGACTTATGTCAGAAGTCTGACCAAACAATTGATCCAATTATGTCACAGAATTAACCAAATGATTAATCCAGGTAGCACTCATGGGTGACTGTAATAAAATGCCCAGTGAAGGTGAGGTCAGGGGACCTCGTGACTCTGTTGTAGAACTCCGTGTAAGAAGTTCTAGAACTGAGGGCGTGTGTGATTGTGTCTGATGGAAGTGAGTAGCTTAAAGAAAGAAAATATTAAACACACAGTCCTAAATTCCTGCCTCACAGAAAGTCCTAAAACCATGGACTTTGCACTGACTGGACTAGAGACTCTTCTGTGTTTTGGGACTCTGGACAAAAGTAGCCAAAACTAAACCTTGATAATTAATGGCCCAGGTCAGACATCTCTTCTCCAGAGCTAGAGATCTGCAGTCATGATTTCAAGTAGACCTTCAGTGGGTGCCTATTCCTGTCCACTCTGAGATTTCCAGGAAGAAGGAGTCAGGCCTCCACACTGAGGAACGATTTGACGGATGCTGTGGCATGGACGGGCACAGTAGTGAGGTAACTTGCCTAAGTTCACACATCGTAAGAAGAGGAGACGCTGGCCACAGCAGAAGCAGCGTCCTAGACACATTTTGAAGAAGACATGGGACAGAAATACTACATTCTAAGAAACATGTCCAGAAAAAAAGAAAATGAAGGTAACTTTAATATTATATCTCTCAAAAAAAATTAGAGAAAATCTCAATTATTTGCCATCACAGCATTTTAAAAGCCCCTTTCTGCTGTTCCTCTTAACTGGCTTCCAAAGTTTCCTTGAAGCTTTTTTTTTCCTCCCTCATTTCCATCTTCCTCATCACAATTCACATACCATCCTCCTTCTAGCTGTCTGCAAATTTGGGCTCTTTCTGGGGCAGATAACTTTCCTCTGTTTTTCTGCTTGCCCCCATGACTGAATAGCTACCCCAAACTTTAAAATAAGGACCCCATAGGGAGGATGTTATAGCTTGAATCTGAAGTGTCCCCCAAAGCACCGTGACCTATCACCAGCCTGTGGTGCTATTGGGAGGTGGCAGAATCTTTAAGAGGAGGGACTTAGCCAGGAGCTGTGGAGCACTCTGTGGCTCAGGAGGCTGAGGCAGGAGGATCCCAAGTTCAAAGCCAGCCTCAGCAAAAGCAAGGCACTAAGGGGCTCAGTGCCATCCTGTCTTTAAATAAAATACAAACCAGGACTGGGGATGTGGCTCAGTGGTCGAATGCCCCTGAATTCAATCCCGATACCCACCCTGCCCACCCCCTCCCCAAAAGAGGAGGGACTTAGTATGAGGAAGTTAGGTTGTTTGAGGTATGCCAGTGGAAGGGTTATTGAGAATCTGGTCTCTTCCTTTCTCTTTACTTCCTGGATACTTTTAGGCAAACAGACTCCTTCTACGCATGCTGTGGCCACAGGCCTACAGCAACTGGGCTAAGCAATCTTGGAGTGAAACCTCTGAAATGGTAAGCCAAATAACCTTTCCTTCTTATAAGCTGATTATCTCAGGTATTGGGTTACAGTGATGGAAAGCTAACTAACGGAGGGTAGGAGATTGGAGGGAGGGGGAAATTCACAGTAAGCATTATCAGATTTACCTTGGTTAGGGATAAGATGGGAAGAAGGAACTGATAATTATGTACCTCCTACACATCATATAAAAACATAGTTTTAACAAGAGACAATTTTGTTATGACACTTGGTATCATAAATCTTAGTTGTCCGATCATTATAATGGGGATTCTCATTATAACATCTTGGTTTGAATAATAAATGAGATAATATAATGCATACAGCCTACTTGACATATGATGAACAGACAAGGGCTATAAAGGAAAGTTGAAAATCCAACAGGTCTTTCTACTTCCTTTTGGCCATGCTTTATGCAAGTTAGATTAAATGTCTTTACAACATTTAATCTAAAATGTTTTTAAACGTTCAGAAAAAAGTTTTAAGAAATAACCGTGATCACCCAAATGGGCCCAGCACCTAGATTCTACAATTTACATTTTATTATATCTGTTTTATCATGTATGTATCTATCCCCTCCTCTAGCCAATACGATCAGCTTATTTTTGTTCCATTTTAAGATAAGTTGCAAACATTGGTACATTTCTCTCTGGACACTTCACCATGAATACTGTTTTATTTTTAAATGATCTCTAAGAAGGACATCGCAAAATTACCTTTTATATTCGACAAAAGTGCTGCTAGTTCTCCTTTTCTGCCAAAATGTAGGTCAGCCTCTCTCTCACTTTGGTCAGCTTCAAAGTAGCATTTCTCAAAGCATATTTCATGGAACCCAGATCCAGACTATATGGGGAAGAAAAGTATCTGTGGTCAAAATGCTTGAAAAACTGGATTAAACAAAGTTTTGTAATGTTCTTAAACTGCAGAGTTCGCAGAGCCTTTTTTAGGTTAACATGCACAGTGGATCCACTCACTCAGCATATTTGGTCAGAAGAACCCCCTTTTTTCCTGAGAAACGTGTCCCATAGGGGTTCCACAGAGTACATTTTGGGCAAGGATGCCTGTACCTAAGTCCTGCCCTCTTGCTGTTTTCCTCAGAGTGCATAATATCGCATGATTTCCAGTTCTGGGTCCTTTCATTATTTTCTGCAAAGTTCCTCTGAGTCTCTTAGATAGTTTTTGTTTCTAATCATTATGTTCTTCTCCATCGACTCTCTTTAGAACACAACCTCTTTGTCCATAGTACTATCCCAAGCTTGTAAATGTGAAGGCCAGTTCTGCCCTTTGGGAAATCATCTTTGGGATCAAGGACGGAAAGATCATAACTTGTTTGCTATCTCCCATCTCCCATGTGAAACTTCATTTAACCTTGGGTTCTGGTTGGGGCACCCTTGGTCCTCCGAGCTCTGCATTCCTATCAGATATTCAGTGGAGATCATAGGTGAAAGATTCTGAAAATTCTGAGTCACAAATAAAAAGGGCTATTTTGATTACATTAGTGTTAGAGAAGCAGAATAGTAGGATCTAGAAGGACCTTGACAATGTCTCCAGACTTGTCCTATGGCAGAATGACAAGGAGGCGCTGACCTGGGGTTTTAATCTCTCTCCAGAAGGATTTTGTTTACAGTTGCCCTTAGTAACCTGCCAGGCAAATCAAGTACAGCATCTTGGTACTCAGAAATCACGAAGTATGTTTTAAATACTGACCATTCTTTAGCAGTTGATGAAATGCCTTGATTATGAAAGTCTCAGGAGAAGGGAAGTAGGATCCCTCTTCACACTCGTGTCTATTTTGTGAGAGAGGCTGGAAAGCGTTTACTTGCTAAACCACAACAGGAAAATTGAGCAAGTGAAGGTCGGATTCTCTAGTAACGATGCATGTCAGAAGAGCCCAGATGGTGGAGAAGTGAAAGGGCAGAAAGTATTGTTAAAGGGAAAGCACAGCTTAAGTATGCAAATCTGTGGATGCCTTCCTCCAGAGAAAAGAAGGGTTGTTTTAACACTTCTGGTGGACTCCACAGGGTGGAAAGCCTTGAGTTCCCCTTCCTGGGCAGCCCTGATTTTCTTGTTCACTCTCCATTAAACTGGACAAGACCTCCTGCATTCTTTCACTTTTCTGAGCCTCTGAACACACTTTCTTTGGCCTGAAATACCGGACGCATCCTATACACCTAGACCGCTTATAAGCATGAATGCAATGCCAAAAAATACCATAAAACAGGCCACATACACTGTGCTAAGGAGCACAGCGCCGATCTCATCCATAACTATCAAATGAATGACACTAATGTAAAGTAATGATCAGCTGAGATTATTTCTAGTATGTTTCCAGAAAGAAGTGAGCTTTGAGGAGTTTGGAACCTGTGCATTTATGGATGCTATTAATTTGTAGACAATATGAATATTATAATACAGAACATTATATTCTGTTATGAAATCTATTGTCATGATCTTTTCCTGTGTGCTTATTGCAAAAGGTGCTCTTTAGATTTGGCTGCTTTAACTCCTAAAAGTTCTAATTAGATATGATTCTTGACAGATTTATGCACAAAGCTTAGTCCCTTTTGGATTCATTCATATGCACATGATTCACCAAACACATAGGATGTGCCCATGTTTGAGGATCAATATGCTTATGAATCTCACAGTCAGAGGAAGGAAAATAAATCCACAGTCCTAAGATAATGTGGCATTCACTGTGGTGGAGATTCTGTGTGAGGAATTTTAGGAACATGATGGAAAAGTTTCACAGAAATGGGACACCAAGCAGAGCTTTGGAAGGTGGAGGAGAACATACCTAGGTGTACATTTGATTGGAAGCACCTTCATGGCACGAATCCTCAAGCCAGGACAAACTTACTTTTGACTCTGTCCTTTGTACTTATATGACCTTGGATAAGTTCCTTCAGTTTAGTAAATTTGTTACCTATCTTGTGAAAGTTGGGAGGAGAGATTCCTGTGTTTTAGAGTTGTTTTGATAATTAAATGATGAGTGTAAACATATGGCAGACAGTAGCTGTATCCCACTCCCTTCTCCTGTCCTTACGTAAACATGATGTGGTGTCGGTGGCTGTCCCCTAAAGCAGTGCACACATTGGATTAAAACTCTTACAGGGAAGGTTGATGTGACTTTGGGTACAGTGACCAAGGGGAATCTGATATCAAACTGACTTATCTTTAAAACTAAGTAAACATTCAGAGGTGCCAGGAGTACCACTATCTTTTTGCTGCTTGTTCTTTCTGTACTTTGGGGTCTCTTGTTGGTTGGGAATCATGGTGTTCCAAAGAGACCAGATTTGTCACCAACAGACTGAGCTGCTGGGTGGCTTTGTGCTTCTAGCTCTAATGATATAAAGGGCATTTAAAGTTTCAGATCTATGTGCAGCTACAAAAATAATAAAAGGGATACTCACACAAACTTTAAAGAGATGTGTACCCCAAAAGTGCTTTTCCTAGTTTTTAACTCAGAAAAAGAATCCAATAAGGCAGGCTGTTTAAAGCACCTAAATTGTGAGTTTCATTGAAGCTTTGACTTTGCAGGAATTTTTTCTAAGTGACCTGATTTCAAAGCACTCCATTTCCCCAGTGCGGCCTTCTCTCTCACATCATCCAACATCAACCTTGACATTTCCATATGTACTTCCTCAGAAAAGGCTCTCCACGGACATCTTCTGAGCAAGGCTTGAACAGAACAGGATTGAAAAGCTCGTCAGATCATTTTCTCCTCAGCTTTGTTCAGAGAAAGGAACCTTTTCCGTGGGGGACAGATTCTGGGCTCTTTCTCCACACCTCTACCCTTGACCTCTAACCGCTGACTGCATCAGACTATGGGATCAGCTCTTGGGAATGAAAACTCTCTGCAGTC